>OY856189.1:21113156-21138156 GCA_963693315.1 Diogma glabrata
TAAAAAATCTTAAAATAGTACAAAAAACTTTTCATATTTACTTTGTAGATTTCTAAATATTTATATTCTAAACCTGAAGATGCCAACAAGAAATTGGCGAAATATAGTTGTATATAAAAGACAAAAAATGTTTTTTTAAATAACTCACAAAAAAGTTGACCAAAAATCTGATGCCCAAGCTTGGGACAAAAACAATAAATTATAATATTTTAAACAAAGGTCGATAAGACTTAAAGTCTTAAAAACAAAAATAAAAATAAATAATATATTTTTTATTCACCTAGATAATACAGTGTTACTTTATTACTGTAATTTGGGGTCGTAAAGTGTCACTTTTAAAACCTTTATTTAAAATAAATTAAAAACGCCAATATCAGAACTGATTTTGTTGTCATAGTTATTTCCAAAATAAGTAAAAAACATTTAAATTTGTATAAGTTATATAAAATTTTTTTTAACAAAGCAATCTTTCAATTCCAAATTTCATAGTCTAATCAAAATATTTGTTTTTTTTGTTGTTATGGTTGTATAATTTGTTTAAAAAAATAACAAATATTTTGGTCAATGGTTACTTGTTCAACATATTTTTATTTCAAAATTTATGCAAATTTTTAATTTTGATTTATATTAAACAATTTTTTTAAATATTTTGCTTGCGGCGAATAAAAAAGTATATGACTTTGATTATGGACTGTAGGTGCAAATCTCAGTTGGCAACGCGATCTGCGAGCTCCATATACGTTCGAAATCTTTAGATTTACTGCCCGATTTATAGTCGGTAATATAAACTTAACGTTAACTTAACGTAAAGTTCATTTCATTCTATCTTAAAGATTTGGTTAAGGATTTTGTGACGTTTAGTATAAAAACTAAAGAGAACTTTAATTTAATTAAAAGTGTCCATAAATAAAAATAAAATTTCACTTATCAAGAAATGTAAAGGATATAAAAAGAGCGAGATTAAAGTCAAATTTCGGCATGAAATTATGTAATATGAAAATGAATTTTTTTATTTTAAATTTTGTATCAAATATTTATTTTGATTTCACTATTTTAAATTTTAATTTAAAAATTAGTTTGTTACTTTTATAGAATTGATTGATTTATATATTTTATAAAATAGATTACAAACCCAAAATTAATGTTAAATCAAACGTCAAAGAATACGTAATTTCTAACAGACTATAAATCAAAATTTTGTAGTGCCCTAAGTTATTTTAAGTTTAAGTTAACGTTAAGGATAAGTTTACCGACTGCAAATCAGGCATACGTCCTTGCATAATAATTAATTCAAAATATGTATGGGATTAATTGAGGAAAAACAAATTAAAAAAATAAATAATTATTCTCCTTACAAAACAAATTTTTAATATGAATTTATAATATTGTTTGCCTTCAAAGGGTTTTCTTTAATTTTGTTTTTATTGCATGGACCTAATTTTACTATTTCATTCATTCATTACTTTTCTAAATTTATCATTTGTTAAAAAAAATTGTCTAGTTTTCTTTTCCACAGAAGCCTAATATTTATTCTCCATACTCAACGTAAAAAAATATACACATTCAAAATATCATATATATACACAATCATAAACATACTAGTCCGATTTTTTGTTATTCAAAATTCAAAACTGTGCAGACATTTAATGTATCTGTGAATACCTACCTATTCGAAATTTCGTTAATACTTGTAAAAAAACAATATTTTTCTGAACAGTATTTCAAAACTGTGCATGAAATTTATGGTATGTGTGCAATATATTTCAAAACTGTGCAGCAATCAATAGTATGGGTAATATTTTGTGCACAAGAAATAAAAATGAACAGTAGGTACTAATACTTTTGTGTGTTTCCTTATTTTTAATTTGTGTGTATTGAGATTTAAAATTGAAAAGAAAATATTTTATATGTTTTGGATGTGTATACAAATATGGAAAAATGAATGAATGAATAATATTTGAAACACTGGACAAAAAGAAAGAATTTTGATGTTCATAAAATATTGTTTTAAACGGTTTAATTCAATCTAAATTGTTAATTAATGTTGTATTTTTGCGCCCTTATTTTCGTGATAAATAGAGCGCCCTGTTTTACTGTGCACTTTTGTACAACGCAGGACCGGCCCTGGCTAGTTGTGCTATAAATAATGTAGAACGGAGTAAAGTTGAGTAGCCAAAATTAATTTGATCTATTTTGATTTCAGATAATATTATTATCCTCTTTAATGTTTCCTTATAATCTTTCCTTATAATAAAAAAATATAAAAAACTATCTAAATTAATGAAAAACATTTGTAAACTTGGACATTTTTAATAAATTTTCATAGTTATTTTCATAGTTTTTCTACAAAAAATTATGAATTTCTATGAATTTTTATGACAATGATTAATGAAAATTTAAAACAAAACTATGATGGTTGGCAGTTCGAAATTCGAAGGTGTCATTTTTGGAAAGATGTTTTCATACGAATAAAATATTGAAGAAAAACGTGTTCTAGACCGAGTTGTGAAAACTTGACCATTTTTGATTTTTCTGAAACTTGGCATATTAAAAGTAGGGACAAAATAAAAAATACAATTTATTTTATAATTTTTTTATAGTGCATACTTTGAGCATATGGGGGGGGGGCACCCCAATATGTATGAAAAATTAAAATTCTGCCAATCCGATGTAACTTTGAAATTAAATTGCTCAAGAACGGCTATACCGATTTCATCAAACATTTTTTTGTTTGATAGTGATAGATGAATGATAGAAGATGATGAGTTGGTCGTTTGAAAAAAAATTAATTAATTGTTTTTGTAATTAATTTAAAAAAAAATATTAAAAATACTTTTATAAATATAGCGCAAGGGTCGAAGATCAATTGGAATTTAATTAATTTTTTTCCTGAAAATAGTTCTATTCTTTAAGATATATCAAAAAATCAAAATTTACAAGGAGGCGTTAATTTTTGTTCTTGAGATATTTAATTTTAAAGATTTTTAGTACGACTGAAATTCTAATTTTTCATCATTTTTTCAAACTACTTCCATTAACAAAAAATTTAAAATCAATTAAATTTTAACTTTTTTTTTAAAATAAAGTTCTATCCTTACTTTAAAATATATCAAATTTACAAAGAGGCGTTAATTCGTGTTCTTGAGATATTTAATTTAAAAAAATTTTAGTCCGTCTAAAATTCTAATTGTCATTATTTTTTCGGTCAATTTTCGCCATCAAAAATTTTTAACTGAAGTTTGAAAAAATGATGGAAAATTCGAATTTTAGTTGAACCAAAAATCTTTAAAATTAAATATCTCAAGAACACGAATCAATAACACCTCTTTGTAAATTTGATATATTTTAAAGTAAGGATAAAACTATATTTAAAAAAAAAAAGTTAAAATTTAATTGAGTTTTAAATTTTTTGTTAATAGAAGTTGTTTGAAAAAATGATGATAAATTAGAATTTTAGTCGTACTACTATTTTCAGGAAAAAAATTAATTAAATTCCAATTGATCTTCGACCCAGGCGCTATTTTTAAAAAAGGTTTTTTAATATTTTTATCTTAAAATTAATTACAAAAACAATTAATTAATTTTTTTTTCAAAGGACCAACTAATCATCTATCAAACAAAAAAAAGTTTGATGAAATCGGTGTAGCCGTTCTTGAGCAAATTAATTTGAAAGTTACATCGGATTGGCAGAATTTTCGTTTTCCATGCATGTTGGGGTGCCCCTAAGCTGAAACTATGCACTCTAAAAAAATTGTAAAATAAAGTTCAAATTTCGACTTTTTCACCTGCGTAGATCACGTTTTTCATCAATTATGCATGCCCATTCGATCAAGAAACTGAATAATTTTACATTCATATCAGAGTGTCCCTACTTAACATCTTTGAATTGAGTATCGGCAAAAACCATAGCATTACCTACTTAGATTTTAAATTTCACCGTAAACATAAGGGCGGGCGAAATAGCTAATTATGTATTAAGGGCGTAAAGTTTTTCTTTTTTGCTTCAGAGTGAACTCAAAGAAACAATCGAAAGCAAAAATAAGCTTTATATACGAGTAAGATTCTATAATATTTATGCTAAAATAATATATATGAATACCAAACACAAATTTTGGCATATTGAGTGATCATTATGCATAAACATAAATTTTTAGAAAAGCTCACAATTGCTCCTATTTTATCCTGGTTTCAGCAAAATGTTTTTATAGATAAATGGAAAGAACGGATCCTTTGCATCATTTTGCATTTGTGAACAAATTGTGCGCAAATGCGGTGGCCAAAGTTATATGGTGTCAAACTTTCAACTACACATTGGCCCACTTTGAGATTTAAACTAAATTTAGATTTTTACTAAATTCTCAAACTGTGAAGCTCCGCTAATCTACTTCAAAACTGAGTGATTAGCTATCGGATTAAGGTGTAACTGACATTAAATGATTATTATATGCTTTTGTTACCTTTTCGGAATATTCAGAAATTTTGTTTGACTTTTGTAACTTTCGCCCTTTTGAGTTTCCGCCAAATTTGGTATTCATATTTATCGTGCAGAGAACCTAATCTGTCTATTTACAAAAATCGCTATTTTGAATACCGAAATAAAATAGGATTCGAAAAAGTTTTTCGTTCTTAATAATCAGATTTTTTCTTCGTTTTTCATAGTTCATAAACATATAGTGAATTCTTTTCTACTTGTTCGGTACAAGTTCCGACTCCGAATTATCCAAATTTGTTTTTTTTTGTATTGTTTTTTTACAAAAGAATCCAAATTTTTGTTAATTCTGTATTGGAACTTGTACCGAACAGGTAGAAAAGAATTCACTAATAATTTTTCAGATAAATTCATCATTGTTTACCTAATTTTCATAGAAAATAAGAGGTTTAAAAAAATTAACATGTTCAGAATAATAGTTTTATCATAGTTTTTCATTTTTCAAAGACATACTTTTGCAGAGAAATTCATACTTTTTCCTAAAAAATTATATTTGTTCCTATTATTTTCTATGAAAAATTATTATTGTCTATGACTTTTCGTTTCATAACTTTTCATTGAATTTCTTTGAATTTTTCATAGTTTTTCATAGATTTTTTTCCGTCAGGGTTTTATGGCCAGAATATTAGTTTTGATTTTGAAGTACATATTAGTAGTTTTAACATAGCCAAAGTTTTCAGAAGTTTGTATAATTATTTTATTAATGAAATCACTTTACAAAAACATTTTTTTATTTTGAACTTTGTTTTATTGAAGAATGTTTAGCGAATTGAATAATTTTAGAATTTATTATTTAATGTAATTTACATTTATATTTAAGTTTTGGAATAATAACTTTTTTAATTAATGGAAAACAAACACATTTAGGAAACTTTTTAATTAATTAGAAGAATGAAAAATAATCTGTCAACTTTTTAATTAAATTTGAATGCCAAAACATCGCCTGTTAAATTTAAAATATAAAAATTTTAATTTAAATGTTCACCACAACACTCCCCCCCTAGTGCCATCGAATATGGGACGAGAAAGAGATTATTGTGCTAGAGCACGAAGGAAACGATCTTTTAGGTGATACAGTTGCCTTAGCGTCACGTTGCCTTGTTTCTGCGGAGGTAGAAGGAGAAGATTGGAATGTGTCCGAAGAAGTAGGATGGACAATATCTCTAGAAGACGAAGTTTTGTCCAAAGAGGCGTAGCTAGGGAGGGGAGGGCTGGGGGTCGGTCCGCCCCAGCTGCGACCCATTTTGGGGTGACACCCAACCGTAAAAAGCTTAAACAAACCATCACAATGTTTTCTAGGATAACTCAATTAGAAACCATTTTAACCAGGTTGTCCATATACAGTGAAATTCACTTATAACGCCCTCTGTTATAACGACATTTTGCCTATAGCGTCATAAAATCAAAGTAATAGTTGAACTTGCCTTTGTTCCTATATAAAAATATTCGCTTAAAACGACTTCGGTTATTACGACATTTCTGATATAGCGACCAATTTTGCAATAAAATTTGTACAGATTGGTGCACAGATTGTTCGTTTATTGCGACCGATAAGTTCAAAAATAAAAACGTTTTTTAGATATGAGAAAAAATAGTTGTGATTTATCAATCACAATTGGTGGTTTTTATCCTCTATATCTTTCCATTTTGGTGGTTTGGTTTACATTGTCGCAGTTTTAGCTCAGTTGATAAGGCGCTAGGTAGCCTTGTAACTCAAGGAAGCCTGTTTCGATTCTCGACGGAGATTACTTTCCCTTTACATTATTCAGAATGTGTGTTTTCAGGTCTGCTCGTTAGTTAATCGTGAATTTACCGTATTAATCTCTGAATGTATAGTAAAAGATAACGTTTAACATGTTATCTGGGATATTCAAAGCTATTGATTTATAAATGGTGGGATGCAATGATTAATATGCTGATTTGATTCATAAAAAACTATAAGCACCATATGGAAAAACAAACATTTCATTTAAAAGGCGTTTGAATTACAAGGAATAAAACAGAAAAATTGGGAAGATTTGCAAAGTGTTGTTGACAGAGTTTAAGCAACAGCGATTCAAAAATTGTTGCAATATCTATTCAATATTGCAAAAGAAAACAGAATTTATTGGATCGCCGCTAAATTCTGAATTCAAATGTATGGAAATCTGAACTTTTTGCTTCCGTAAGAGACATATATTGCGGTTGGGTGCATGGCGGGGTGGGATTTTTGATGAATGAGTTAGTGTTGATGGAAGTGCATGTGACGAATTCCTAACAATCAGCGTAGTCGAAAATACTCGACGGCTACAAATATAATTTACAACGTCGACAAAACGGGTTTGTTTTAAAAAATTTCTCCAGAAAAAAATTTAGATAGTAAAAATGTGTAAGTTGAGAGCGAATGAATGGATTGTGATAGAAAAAAGTAAATCACCCAGGTTATTTAGAAGCATTAAGTCTCTACCGTTGGATAATACAGAAAATACAAAGGCCTAGATGTCTTCTAATATTATTGAATGTTTTAAGAAAATGAAACACCGAGTTAAAGAAAAATTAACTGTTGGATAATTGCCTTCCACATCTTCACTTGAAAAATCTAAAATTTATTAAATTAGTGATTATGCCACTAAACACATCAGCTGCTCTTCAGTCGAAGGATAAGTGTGTAATAAAAACTTTTAAAAATCACTATCGACAGAATTTTTAATAAAAATTGTTAGAAATGACAATGGCCAAAGCACAACTCTTTCTAGATGCTATCCAACTAAATATCGTTTTAGTAAGTGAACGTCGTATTTCAATTGACTTAGACATGCCGAATTCTTGCAAGTTGATGATGATGATGATACAGACGCTGTGAGTTACGATGCTGATGATAGGCCAAGTTTTGCTCCTCGATAACAACTTCTTTCAGGAGTGATGAAAATTGGGAAGTTTTTATCATTTCTGATAAATTTTTATTCACAGATGAAGAGCCCACATTAAAAGATACTGTCGACGATATTATAAATTTACCTAATATCAACGTAAAAGTTGACGTATAGAAGATATTTAAAATAAACCTGTGTATACCATAAATTTTTCTCCTCCAACAATTACAGAAACATACGACGCCTTATTAACCCGTCATTAAATTGATTCTGATAAAAAATTGAGCACTTCGCATATTACGACATTCGGATGTAACGACGGATTTTGATGTCATTTTCAATGTCGTTATAAGCGAATTACACTGTAGTTTTAATTTATAAATTGTGATAACTTATAAATGTGTCCTATAAATGTGTTATTGGTTCAAAAAGAATATAATCTACTTTTTAAAATTTTTGAGTTATTACGTGAAATAAAATTTTAACAATATGAATCGAATCAACATGTTGAGCATTGAATACCATCACCACAATTACTCAATAGCTTTGAATATTCCTATAGATACCATATGACTTTTTTTTACGGTATATTATTTAGTATACAAGAATGATTATTTAACGACCAGGTCTGAAAACACATATGCTGAATAATGTATAGAAAAAGTGGTTTACGTCGATAATGTGGCATCCTTTGTCGATAGGGTGGCACCCTTGAGTTACAATGTCTCTATTCCATAATTATTTCTAAAATATCAGCTTAACTTTACTACCTAATATATGTTTTACATATCAAACAAATTAACTGCAAACACCTAAGGACACTAATAAACAATCAAATCACCGTGTTTGTAAATGATCTCAAAATAATTTTTTTTCCTTTATCTTGAAACTCTAGGAATAAATTGGAATAGATCGTTTTTCAATGGATACAAAAATAATTACTGTGGAATAAAATGGCAGTTGTGCAATTACAGTAGTTTTGTAAATTTTTATAGGTAGATACATACTCATACTGTTTGTTTTCAGTTTTATATATTTATATATTTGAGTTAAATGCAAGTTTATCATTTAAAATTACATTTTGTTGGGTTTTAAATCCCTTGTAAATTTTAAACTCATCAAGTGATTCTTTTAGAGATTCTTGGCTACATAAATGTAAAGTCTCCAAATTTTTTTTAAAAGTGGTGTAGCTATTGTTATTAACTATAAATGGTTTGCAAAAATAGACTTTAAATTTTGTTTATTTTTTTCTTAGGAAGGTATTCCTTAAATAAGTCTTTAAAAAATTTACCGGTTTTCCCGATATAAAATTTTTCACAAAAATCACATTTAATTTTGTAAATTATTGAGCATGATTCTAATCGGATATTTAATTTTGGTTTCAATTCTTTATATAAAATATCTTTTAGGATTTTATACTTATATTTTTTTAAATAGTTCCTTATAATATTAGGCATATGATTTGTATATTCCATTTTATCAAATATTATTTAATATAATCCTTGTAACAACGGAAATTTAAATAAATTAAATTTCTTGGCAGTGTATTTAGTCGTTAACACAGTGTACTTATTATGAACTAGACATATAATATGTATCCTACAAATATATTTAGAATTAATGCTTTGCTGATACCTACTATAATTAAAAATATTTTTTAGATTTTGTTTAGCAAATATCCAAAAAATAAATATGCCACGAGGAGTTCATACTTCTTAAATAAAAAGTGGGTTCCAGCAGAGGAAGACCAAATCTATAAATATGTTACAAAACCCGATGATATCCAAGGTTCATCAAAAGAAACTGATTCTCACGTTGATGCAACGAATGTTTCAGAGAAGATTGGCTTATCTTCGGAAAGTAACAGTGACAATACAGAATTAATAATGATAACCTATGATGAAGACGAATTAGAAAGAAATGCTGAAAATGACAGTGATAATGCAGCTAATTCTTCTACTATCGAAGACAGTATTTGCATGGGTGAATCACTTCAGGACTTAAGAGATGTATAACATTGGAATATACTCGTATCTGATAATTGTCGTATTGAAATCATAAAAAAAGGAAATGAACATTTTTAAAATAGAGATGGGTCGTTTGTTACTGTATCTAGACACGGGCTAGACATAAAAGGTGATGTTCGCCATCTTTCTAAAGAATGGTATTATAAAGTGATGCCTTATGGTGAAAAAAGTCTGCGGTCATAAATGGTTTGCCGAGCAGAAATTTCTTAGGGCTCAAATACGGCCCTGATCAGGTAAGCCCTAGTTTGATAGGGCCCTGATCATGGGTGTAACGCTATTGCCCAATCAGGCCCTGATGGAGAAAAACGGATCAGGGACTGATCATGTTTTCCATATAATATTAAATAGGGCAAACCCTAGTAAGGCATTTTGTATCAGGCTCTCATCAGACTGCCCAACTAGGGGTCAGATACGAAAAATCGAATCAGGGCCGGATATATCCAAATAGGGTTACCCCTAAAAGGGTATTCTAATTCAGGTCCGGAACAGGCCCACATCAGATTGCCCTAATAGGGCTTACCCTATCTGACCCTGATCAGGCCTTGACTGTATTCAGGCTTTCCCTAACTAATTTCTGCTCGGGTTATTGTCCTTTTAATAATAATAACCTGTACTGCTTCTGCTGCCGTATATTAGTTGTCACCAATAGTAATAATACAAAATCTACGACTGGATTTCAGAAGTGGTGGAAACTAATTCTGAAAGTAACCGACCATGAAACTTCAAATGAACATCTGGAGAATTTAGAAATGTGGAAAACTTTGGAAATGAGGCTAAAATTTCATAAAACGATAGGAGACTCAGCATTGCAATAAACAGAAGTGGAAACATCTTTTATCCAGATTATTGGATATAACTTTGTTTTTATCTAAACAAAACCTAGCATTTCGTGAACATGATGAAGGATAAAGTTCTTCAAATAAAGGCAATCTATTGTCAAAGTATGATGTAGTGTTAAAAGAACACATTTTGAATTTGGAGCATGGTAAATCACCAAAAGTATCATATTTGTCACCACTCACCAGATATATAAAATGAGTTCATAAATGTTTTAGCGAACCACGTAAAGTTTAAGCTTTTCAACGAAATTAAATCGGCTAAATATTTTGGAATTATGTTTGATAGCACACCTGACATTTCACATATTGATCAAATGTCAGAAGTGATTCGTTATGTGAAAATTGATGGTAGAAAAGTGGAAATCAAGGTAGTATTCCTTGGATTTTTTCCTTTACATTGAAAAAAGCCGCTGATTTAAGCGATGAAATTCTTACACTGAAAAAAAATTGAAGTAATGACAACCTCATCTCGAAGTTGGCAGTTTATTATTTATGCAAAGAAAAGATATTTACAAACAATTACACCGTGATTGGGACAACTACTTAGTACTCAGTAACATTTTCCTGACAATAGAATGAGGTTTATTTAAAATATAAAGTGTTACATTCAATATAACAGTAGTTGAATAAAGTTAACTAGGAGGGTCCGGCGTGCTTCGCTACGCTTATAAATAAAGTTTTTGCGTAGACATTTTGTTGACGTAGAAGCAATGATTTCAAAAAGTGGTAATGAGAAATGCTAGCATATAATTAATTTTTATTTTTAAATATATGAATGAAAAATAATCAGAACTCTAGCTGATCAGTTCCGATATATGAAAAATTAGCGATCAAATAAGTTTTCAAGTAAGCTTATTTGATCTCTAACTTATTTGATCGCTAATTTTTCATATATCCGAGCTAGTCAGCTAGAGTTCTGATTATTTTTCATTCATATATTTAAAAAGAAAAATTAAAAATTATATGCTAGCATATCTCATTACCACTTTTGGAAATCATTGCTTCTACGTCAACAAAATGTCTACGCAAAAAGGCTGGGCCCTCCTAGTATTAAAAAATCTTACAATCAAATTTACGATCTCAAACTATCATACCAAACACACTCATTACAAAATTGTCGCTGAAAAAAAATACAACAATCAATAATCAATTTTTTATCTTCTTTCATTCACAAACAATATATATTAAAAATTCTAACAATCAAATTTACGATCTCAAACTATCATACGAAACACACACATTACAAAATTGTCGCTGAAAAAAAAACACAACAATCAATATGTTAAAAATTCTAACAATCAAATTTACGATCTCAAACTATCATACCAAACACACACATTACAAAATTGTCGCTAAAAAAAAACACAACAATCAATAATCAATTTTTTATCCTCTTTCATTCACAAACAATATATATCTAACTAAATATACAACGTATTACTATATAAGATAAAACAACAAAGAAAAATAACGTCCTTACTCTCCTATATCAATGCATAAACTGAAAAGAAAATATAAAATACTATAAACAAAGAAAAGATTCCATTTGATCCATTTGATTTGATTTGAGGGGAGGCAGTTGAATTCAAAAATACATTATAATTCGTCTATAACTTTTTTATTTATGATCCGAAAAATCCCAAAAATCTCTCAGATCTAGGTTACACTAATATCAGCTAGCTATCAGTGAAAATTTGGAATAAGTGAAAATTCGAATAAAAAAGTCTTAGGCTGTACAAACTACAAAGTTAGGGTATTAATATATAAGATGCTCATTTGTAATAATTAAAAAAAAAAAAATAAAAATTACGTTTATCGGCTTTTTATTATTATTGACAGTTTTTATTTTTGGGGTGACACCACAATATCCGCCCCGGGTGCCACCCATGCTAGCTACGCCACTGTTCGTCCGTGCGACTGAGATTAGTACTCGAAGTAGGTGAGTTTTGAGATGAGTCATCTTCAGATTGTTCCCTAAAGCAAGGTTTTAATCTGTCGATGGAAGCTCGAATATGTTGACCTTTACGGTCAATAACGAGATTTTTATCATCGCAGCTGATGACTTTGAAGGGACGTTCGTATGGTGGCTGTAGTGATTTACCTACTAAGTCAGTACGTAAGAAGACATGCGAACAAGACTGGAGATTTTTGGAGACGAAAATATTAGTAGAAGAGTGTCTTGACGCAGTAGAGGAACGAATGTGATTAAAATGTTGTTTCAATTGTGAAACGAAATCAGATTGTGGAGTGGAATTAGAATTTTGGCTGAAGAATTCTCCGGGAAGACGTATGTTAGTACCGTAGACGAGCTCAGCCGATGAAGATTGGAAATCTTCACGGAAAGTTGTTCGTAAACTTAGTAGTATTGACGGTAAAATTCGTGTCAAGTCCGTTCTGTCGTATGCCATTATCGCGGATTTAAGAGTTCGGTGCCAACGTTCAATTAGTCTGTTACATTTAGGATTGCAACCAGTAGTACGTTTACGTTCGAAACCGATAAGTTTTGACAACTCGTTAAAGAGATTGGATTCAAATTGGGAGCCCTGATCAGTGACGATTACTGAAGGTACTCCGAAACGAGCAATCCAATTGGAGTAGAGAGCTGATGCTACCATTTCAGCTGTAATATCCGAGATAGGAATGGCTTCAGGCCATCCAGTATAACGGTCAGTAATAGTGACACAATAACGTTTGTCCTCAGAGGTATGAAGTGGACCAATAATGTCCATATGAATCTCGGAAAATCGTTGAGAAGTTTGAGGATAATTACCTAAAGGAGATTGAGTATGACGAGAGACTTTTGCTTTTTGGCAAGCCATGCAGTTCTGTGCCATTTGTCGTACATCTTTCTTAATGGATGGCCAAATTACTTTTTCAGAAAGAAGTTTGACAGAACTGTGGACTCCTGGGTGAGATAAATTATGGAGACTTTCGAAAACAGATTGACGAAATTGCTTCGGAATAAAAGGTCGTGGATTACCAGAAGAAGTATCACACAAAATAGTTTTTGCACTAGAATTGCCGAACGATAATGATAATGGAAAGGAACTGAATGGAAGTGTGGGACTAGCGTCCACTAATTCCTTTAGTTCGTTATCGTTGAACTGAGCGTCAGCAATTTCGTCATAGTTAATATTTTCTGGGATTGATATTTGCTCAACACGAGAAAGTGTGTCGGCAACTACATTATCGATTCCAAAAATGTGGCGAATATCAGTTTTGAATTGACTGATAAAATTTAAGTGTCTGAATTGCCGAGGACTAGCGTTGGCAGGATTCTGTGACGAAGCGTAAATGAGTGGCTTATGATCGGTGAAAAGAATGAAGATTCTACCTTCAAGGATATACCAGAAATGTTTAATTGCAGAGTAAGCTGCAAGGAGTTCGCGATCATAAGCGCTGTATTTCTGTTGCGTTTCATTGAGTCGCACAGAGAAGTTACTAAGTGGTGTCCAACAATCGTTAATTTTTTGTTGAACCACGGCGTCAACTGCCTTGTCGGAAGCGTCGACCATAACGGCAAGTTGGGCAGAATTTAAGGGGTGAGAAAGAGTTGTAGTCTCACTAAGTTGCCGCTTGCAAAGATCGAGGGCTTGAATGGCGTCTTCGGACCATTAAATGACGCGTTTTTAATTCTTTTTGGAACCTTTGAGAAAATCGTTAAGAATGGCTTGATTACCACCAGCGTGAGGAATGAATCGGCGGTTGAAATTTATGATTCCAAGAAAACGGCGGAGTTGCATAACTGTTACATTACGTTCGTAAGAATTGATAGCATTGACTCGTACAGAAGGAGGTTTGATTCCAGTTGAATCAAAGGAATGTCCAAGAAAGTCACCGTTGGTTTTAGCAAAGTTGCATTTATCAACGTTGATAATGAGACCAGCGTCAGACAGAGGGACGCTCAAAAACAGTCCTAAGATGTTTGCCATAGGTTTCAGAAGCAATAAGGAGGTCATCCATGTAGATGAAACAGAAATTTAGGTCTCGGAGAAATAATATAAACCGTTGAAAGGATGCGCAGCATTTCGAAATCCGAAGGTCATTCGAACGAATTCAAAGAGTCCGAACGGAGTAAAAATTGCCGTTTTTGCAATATCGCGCTCATCAATAGGAATTTTATGAAATGCGCGGACGAGATCAATTGTAGAGAAGAATTTGCATCCATGAGGTTGATGCGAAAAATCCTGGATACGAGGAGTAGGATATTTATCCGGAATTGTAATGTTATTTAAAGCACGGTAGTCACAGCAAGATCTCCACTTGCCGTTCTTCTTTTTAACGAGATGGAGAGGAGAAGCCCAAGGGCTGTTAGAAGGTCGACAGATGCCTTGGGATAACATAAGATCAAATTCTGCCTTTGCCATAGACAATTTGTCTGGAGCAAGTCGACGATACTTACAAGAAACCGGAGGACCACCTGTTTCAATAACGTGAGTTACGTTATGCTTCACATGTTTAGCAAGATCATTTTTGGACGTTAAGTCCTTGAAATTTTTAAGCAAATCAAAAATTTGTACATTGAACGAATCGTTGATCAAAGTTAAAGAAGGTGCAGGAGAAGTGGAGAGTTTAGCCAAAGTAAATAGAGAAGTTAGTGGATCGACAAGACGTTGGTTTTTAATGTCCACTAAGAGACCATATTTATTGAGAAAATCAGCTCCTAGGATAGGAGTGGTAACATCGGCTATAACAAAGGTCTGACAGAACACTCGTCTGAGACCAATGTTTAAGTTTAAAGACCGTGTACCGTAAGTGCTAACTTTAGTCGCGTTAGCGGCGTAGAGGTAGAAGTCTAATTTTCTGGAAATTTTTTCTTCCACAGTAGCGGGAAGAACTGAAACTTCAGCACCTGTATCAACGAGGAAAGTCTTGCATGAAGAAATGTCGATCACATTCCGTCATATGTGAAGAGTCTATGCGTTTTTCTGAAGAAGAAATATAGGTAGAGGGAGGAATCGGAGTGCTTGGAGAAATGTTTGCACTCTGGATCGCATTTGGTTGCATCTCCCTGGAAAGTATGATGGTAGTAGCAGATGCCATCATACATTTGAATCCGCGACTTGGACAATGGTCGCGTTGGAGAAGGAGAACTATTCAAAATTTTGGTGCGATTATCGTTTCGATCCTTAGATCTACTCCGATAATTACGGGAAAATTGGGAGCAATTTTGCCGTTCAATGGCATTGAGAAATTGTGTCTCCAATTTCTGAATTTTTTCCTCAAGTGACATGATCTCACTTGAGGAAGAGGAAGAGGAAGAAGAAAGAGAAGAAGAAGCGGTTGGGTTAGATACCGCATGAATTAACGAACCCCTTAGGGCATTGAAGACGTTATCTGCTATCTCTGCTGTCTTCTGAAGATTTTCACTGACGGTAGCAATAGCAGCGCGGACAGCAGGTGGAAGTTTTTCCACCCAAAGAACTTTAAGAGCTGCCTCTGAAAAGATATTTCGGGATACAGCAGTTATATCCCGTAAGAGCTGTGAGGGTTTTTTGTCCTCTAGGTCCATACCACATATAACCTTTTTTATGCGATCAGAAGTGCTGCTGGATAGGCGGGCTATAAAAGCCCCTTTCAGCCTATCGTAGGGAAAATCTTGGTCAGGCTCTACCAAGATATCACTGACTAATTTCGCCAGTATAAGGGTGATCATACTAAGTAGGTGACCATACTTAGTGTGTTGGGACTTGATGTTTCCCAACAAGAAGTGCCCTTCTAGTGTGATGAACCAAAGATCTGGTGTTTCAGACCAGAAAGGGGAAATTTCCATAGCTACTTGGTCAGTTTGTGGCATAGTTGCCGAAAAAGTAGCTGGAGATGGTAGGGAAGATGGAGCGAAAGTTGGAGGAGGTGGAGGATTTGAAGTAGAACCTCCATAATTAAGTCGTGCCAAAGCGGCATCGATCCGCTTAGTGACTAGTGCGTCAAGCTGATCTGCGGTATACGTAAAAGTTTGTGGTCCGGAAGATGCAGCACTTTCCTCAGGTTCTGGTGGAACTGCTGTGAGCACGAATGAGTGGCGGAAGAATTTGGTTTTGATGGCTACTAGATAGAAAGTCGTTGCAGCGAACAAAACTGTAATAAGATGTTGTGCCGCAATTATAGTTATGGAGATTGCGACTAGCAACACCATTAAAAAATACTAGAAATCCCCGAAATGTGCTTGAAAATGTGTACATATTTATAAATTAAATACAATTTTTAAAATCAAATAAAGAATTATGTAAAATGTAACAGAATTAAATTAAATAAATAGTTAAATTATAATTTTTGATACTTGTTAAAAGGTGGATATGTTGCAAACTTGTCCCTAGTCGGTGGTCACCAATTTATAGCTAGTTGTGCTATAATCTAGAACGGATTAATGTTGAGTAGCATGTATTCAAGCAGTTGGTCCTTGTTTAATTCCAAAGTTAATTTGATCCATTTTGATTTCAGATAATATTTTTATCCTCTTTAATGTTTCCTTATAATCTTTTATAGCCAGAATATTAGTTTTGATTTTTGAGGTACATTTTAGTAGTTTTAACTTGGCTATGTTGGCTATGCTGTCAGAAGTTTAATATTTATTTTATTAATGAAATGCGTCACTTTACAAAAACATTTTTTTATTGTGAACTTTGTTTTATTGAAGAATGTTAGCGAATTGAATAATTTTAGAATTTATTATTTAATGTAATTTACATTTATATTTAAGTTTTGGAATAATAACTGTTTTAATTAATGGAAAACAAACACATTTAGGAAACTTTTTAATTAATTAGAAGAATGAAAAATAATCTGTTAACATTTTTTAATAAATTTGAATGCCAAAACATCGCCTGCTAAATTTAAAATTTAAAAATTTTAATTTAAATGTTCGCCACAGATCTACCAAAAATCTAGATTTAGAAAGTATTTTCAAATCATAAAAAGAACCGCTGGCAACCGCTCAGTTTCTTCTCGGTACGTCTTAATGATGCCCAAATTAAATATAGCGCTTATGATCGAGAACTTCTCGCAGCGTATTCCGGCATCAAACATTTCAGGTATCTTCTGGAAGGTCGTGAATTTACACTATTCACTGACCATAAACCTCTTACTTTTGCTTTTAAACAAAATCTTGAAAAAGCATCTCCCCGTCAATTTCGACACCTGGATTTCATTGGGCAATTTACCACTGATATCCAGCATATTTCTGGTAACGACAATGTCGTAGCCGACGCGTTATCACGTATAAATCAAATCCTCATTCCTGAGAAAATTGATTATGCTGCAATCGCGGATGCCCAAACCAATGACGAGGAATTGTTAACATTACTTCAAAGCAACACAACTTTGAAGTTTACTGCTTTTCCAGTTACTTTAAATGAAAGTAAACTGATTTATTGTGACACAACTACAACTATGCGCAGGCCATTTATTCCTGTAGCTTTTCGTCAAAGTGTTTTTGATGCATTTCATTATCTTTCGCATCCTGGTGTTAAAGCTTCAACCAATCTTCTCACAAAACACGTAATTTGGCCGTTTTTAAAAAAAGACGTTAGAAATATGGCTCAACAATGCATAGCGTGTCAAAAGTCCAAGGTTTCTCGACACACTAAGTCACCCCTTGGCAATATTAAAACGAATTCACAGCGATTTTCACAAATTCACCTCGATATCATTGGTCCTTTACCAATATCGGAGAATCAACGATATTGTGTAACTTTAATTGATCGTTATTCGCGGTGGCCTGAAGCAATTCCTGTTCCAGACATTACAGCTAGAACAGTAGCTTTCGCTGTTTACAATACATGGATTTCAAGATTTGGTGTTCCAGAATCAATTATAACTGATCAAGGAACCCAATTTGAATCTGAATTGTTCACTGAACTTTCCAATCTATTAGGTTTCAAACGATGTAGAACTACATCATACAATCCGAAATGTAATGGCATGATAGAAAGGTGGCATCGTACGATTAAATCTGCAATTATGTGTTACAACCGTACCGATTGGACAACAATACTGCCTTCTGTCCTATTGGGTTTAAGAACCTCCTTTAGTGATGAACTACAAACTACTTCAGCGGAACTGACTTATGGAAGCTCGATACGAATTCCGGGGCAATTTCTAAATTCTTCTACAAATTCATTCGTTCCCCAATCCGAGTTCGTCAAACAGTTGAGAGAACATTTCGATGAAATTGGACCTAAACCAGCGTCTGCACACGTAACGTCTTCTTCCTTTGTGAGCAAAGATCTCCAAACTTGCTCACATGTCCTCTTACGTACCGATGCTGTAAGGAAATCTTTACAACCTCCTTACACCGGCCCATTCAAAGTTTTAAGTCGTAATAACAAAAATTTCGATTTGGAAATAAATGGCAAAACAGCCAAGATTTCAATCGACAGACTTAAACCCTGTTATCAGGAAAATTCAGGCGAAGAACAATACAGTTCTCTCGCAAATTCTAATTCTTATACATTTTCAAAATACACACTGAAACGGTTATCTACAACTGATCATTCTGATCCTACTATGGATCACAATCTCAACTTTTCGGCTAACCTGATATCATCAGATATTAAGGTTACGAATCAACAAGATTCAGCTCTACCCAAAAAGCCAACCAAAAAGGTTACTTTTAATGATCAGTCTCAAATCATTCCTCCTTTAAGAACTTCAAAATCTGGAAGGACGATCAAAACTCCAAAAAAATTGCTAGATTATATCAGCATACGCTTCGATAATCTAGCTAAATCCTTTCCTTCCAGTATGATTTTGTAGGATGTTGTGGATCTGTTTTGAACTTTAGCTAAAATCGTGATCCGCGTCAATTTTTCGGATTTCTTTTTTCCACAATCCAGCATCTTTATGTAAATATTTTCAAAATTTCTATCATTTAGTACTTTCGGTACATCCGTACCAACATTTTTCATTTCGTGTCTTCTGCGAAGCCACTGGTGGGGGAGTATTTGTGGTGATGCTTCGAACTAAATTTTTAAAAAAGATTGCCTTGATTTTCGTTTTTGTTAATAATAAGTTTTTTGTTTTTAAAAATTACTTGTTAAGAATCTTTTCTTCCAATATATACTACATATAGTTTTTCTGTATATTGTTTAAAATAATTTTCAAAACGTATAAGAATTATAGATAATTTGTAAGAACTATTGTGTAATAATGCCCAATCAATGTTTATGTAATAAAAATAATTATGTACAGTGAATTATGTGCAACTAATAATTATATTCAATAAACAAATTTTGCACAGTAAATAATTAATGAACATTGAATAATTTAATTAAAACTATACCATTTGAAGTTAAAATTATTGCTTTTATACGTAGTTGTGCTAAATAGTTATCTCTTGTAAAGGGGGAGATTGAAGCAGCATATCTTAAGTGAAAGATATCAGCATATCTTAAGATTATATCAGAATATACATTTGAGCATATCTTAAGTGAAAGATATCAGCATATCTTAAAATTGCATCTGATTATACATATCAGCATATCTTAATGATTCACCATAGGACTCTGGATTAAGAATAAGAAATTAGAAGATAGTATAAGAACACGCAGTAATATATATGGATTGTCACTGAAGAAACCCCATAAAGAGTAATGTTTTTGTACAAAAAGAATACAAAATGCAAAAAAAGTGATCTGACAGCTGCTTTTTTTGCTCTTATATATTACTTTTTTTGTCAAAAAGAAAACGACATAAGCTTGAAATTTCATAATAAACCTGATGAGCGCGTTTAATATTATTTTTAGTACAGAAAAATTATGATTTTGACACTTGTAGGAATATATTTCTTTTTGCCCAAAAAATTGCTCTGACACGCCGTTTTTGCTCTCAGATCAAGTTTTTTTGACATTACGTATTCTATTTGACAAAAAAAGTGATCTTTTTTTGCCCTGAAAATATTTTTCTGAGTCTAGATTTTTTCGTAGAGCAAGTTGTAAATACAATAGAGTTGCGCAAATACAATTTACACATTTGTAAAAATTTGTAAACAAACAATACGCCATTTAGTTATTATTATTTTTTTAAAGTGAAATAGTTATTGTTTAAATAAATGTTATGTTTAAATCGTGTTTTAAATTAAAAACTAATAAAAAATTATTTAATTAAATACAATTAATTACTAAAACATTAAATGACAGTCCACAAACATAACTATAAAACTAGATCAAACTTTTTCATATTCTTTTAATAAAAAAAATCACTTTTTCTGCTCTGGCAAAAAGAAAACGACATTTCATCGATCAATTTTTTAAAATTTAAATGGTTTTATTTGTAACTCTTCATACCCAATCATTTTAAATTTGTTTTTGTGCAACACCAATATGTGTTATTTTATTATCATTGGAGACAATCTGAAATTAAAAAAAAAAATATTTTAGAAAAAAAAACAGGCGAAATCGTTGCAAGCTGAATTATAGTCGTTTCACATCAAGTAACATGACTATAATCATGTCACGTCGTTTAAAAATTGGTATTCTTGAAGTCGATAAAAACGGTCACGACTAAAACTAAAAATTCTGAAACAAAGAAAATACAAAACTAAAAAAAACTTACATTTTGCGGTTTTCAATTTCACAAAAATAATTAAAGACGTTTGAAAAAATTATTGTCACATGAAAAATTGAGGCGACTAAAATGTCATTGTGACATCTGTCGTATAAAGTGACTTGAGGCGTACAAAATGAATTCAACAATACGAAAATTGATCCGATATGACTTTAGTCATTTATATCCGACTTATAGTCGGTAACTTTAACTTAACGTTAAGTACAAATGTATGAAAATGCACTTGAGCATTTATAGTCGGTAACGCAAACTTACTTGGGTCTTCACGTAGCATCCACAATCGAGTTATACAAGAAATCACACGTGAAGACTTCTATCAATGTCATAACATTTTTCATGATCCCATCCGAAACACGAAAAATGTGAATTGGAGTTTTTTTCTGAGAAACTTCAAACTTGAAAAAATTCCAATTACTTCTTTACTTACTTGAGTTTAATTGATCTCAAAAAATCCAAAATTTTTCATGATGTTTTTCTACAAGATAATTGTAGAAAAAAAAACTATTAACTATTTGCACTCGAAATTTAGGCGAAATTGCATTCGAAAAAAATGATGCTAGCTTTGTAAAAAATTTCTGTTAGGGTTACGAAATTTTTGTATAAGTAGCACAACCAGCACAACTCAAGCATAATACAGCTCACAACCTTTGGTTGTCATTTTTTCAAAATAGCGGGGCTAACTTCTGCTCGAAAGGTCGTTTTAGCGTGCCAACTTTTTTTCATTGACAATATGGAACTATTTCTGAGTAACACAACCAGCACAACCCTAGCACAATACAGCACAACCTTTGCTTTTAATTTTTTTCAAAATGGTCTGGCTAACCTCAACTCGAAAAATAGTTTTAGCGTATTTAAATTATTCTGCTGGTGGTACAAATTTGTTCTTGAATAGCACAACTAGCTCAACTCTAACACCGTGCAGCATACCCTTTGTTTTTCTTTTTTTCCAAAATGGCGGGACTAACTTTTACTGGAAAAAATGATTTTAGTGTCATAAAACTTTTCCACTATGTAGGGATATGAAATTTTTTTCTAAATAGCACAACCAGCACAACTCGAGGACAATACAGGACAATCTTTGTTTTTCAGATTTTTCAAAATGGCGGGGCTAACTTCTGCTCGAAAAATTGTTTCAGCGTGCCAACTTTTTTCCATTGGTGATATGGCATTCTTTCTGAGTAGCACATCCAGCACAACTGTAGCACAATCTTTGTTTTTAATTTTTTTAAAAATGATGGGGCTAAGTTAGGTGACATGATTTTTCACCTTTAGAGCAAAAATTTACGCAATATCTATGATATGCTTTTCTTGATCCCGTGATTCTGGGATTCGTGCAGCGTTAAATTCCGGGATCGCAGTCACTAGGTGCATGATATATAAGGGATCTACGTTTTAATTGAAACACAACAATTCAAATTTAAATAATTTTTTCTGTTTATTTTCTATAGTTTATTTAATTTAGATATAAATATATATAGTTTATCAAAAAGCTCTTAAATCGCCATATTTCTCTTGCAGTCATTTTAAAAGTTTGAGTTTTAATATCCTCAATAATTAACATAATTAAAATCTTAAATTCTAAGTATATAAATTTACTTCATTTTTTGGCTTAATCATATTACAGAATGCTTTCATGCAAGACGTCAACTGTGATAAACCTGGGTATAATAAACCATTTATGTAGGCATTGTCTCCCAGAAATAGTCCAAATATAAAATGCATACTGTTCTCCAGATAAAGTTTTAATTAAAATACCGATATCTTGCTGAAAAATTAAAAATACTTATCAAAAATACTTCAAAAAACAAAATTTTCACACTGTCAAACAAAATGTAATAGACTTACTTCATCTGCAGATGTAACGCTTTTAGAAAAATTAATATTACTGATCCATTTATTTAAAAATAGAGTTGTTAGAGACTGAACTTGTTATAGATGGTCTTGAATTTACTACATAATTCTTGGTAATTTCTTTACATACAAACTTCAGTTTTGCTGCATAAACTTCGGGGTTGTAGAAAGTTGATTGATCTGTTGAAGTTTTACTTGTGGTGAATTTTAAGTGCTACAGTATAAAAGTGCTACAATTTAAAATGGTTTTTATGCGCATAATCAAAATTAATTTTTTAACTAATTAATTAATCTTGTATATATATTATTTATTTATCATTAATGACGCGTTTGGAATAAATAACAAAAAAATATTTGTCTAAATAAAAAACAATCAAATTATTATTATAACAATATATTAAAATTGTTATTATTATTTATTTAAACGGCCGATTAATATATTTATTAGTTTTCGCCAAACTCACTGGCATCGATAAGATTACGAGCTCGAATCCTAACAGAAATACGTTAAAGAGAAAAATGCAGTTTTTATTTTATCTGAGATATACCCAACCACACCTTTGAATTGAAAAAATTGAAATTACTTCCTTAGTTACTTGATTTCAACTGCTTACAAGTCCCGCTTATTTATTAATTATATTAATATTTATATATTAGTTGTCATTACTGAACAAGTATGTTTATCTGTTAATTTGCGGTGAGCAGTTGCCCAGATCTGGCAATTATCCACAGTTAGCATTTAGATATCAAATATCACTATAGTTGTTCAACTTTAAAAATATGACTATTAAAACATTCTTTAAGTTTTTTTCGTCAACATTTACATTAATTTTATTATTGCAGTCACTACTCATAACTCAATTTAATATAACAACATGACTTACCTTTTCCAATTCTTAACTTTTAAACATCACAAATTCACATTAATTTGTTTGTTTTGGGTTTTAATTTTCTATAAAGCTTCGTTACTAAGTTAACGTTATATTTTTTCGAATTGACGATACATTACGTTAATGTTGTGGTATTCTACATCATAAATTTATCGAAATGTTTGAGTCCTAAAATTTTGGAAACTTTTACGTAGATTTTATGTTACATAATAAGTTTAGTAATACAATTTATGATTATATATGCGTTAATTGAAGAAAAACAATCAACATTGATTGCACAAAAAAACATTGAAGAGTTTTGAAAATATATATTTACGTTTAATGAAAAGTATTTCATATAAAATACGAAAATTAATCACAAATTTAATAAAATAATATACCATTCTTTTTAAGAATTTCAACAATGAAAATTTAATGTTTGGTATAGTAAATAATAAGTTTACAAATTTCATTAAAATAATAAAAATTAATAAAATTTAAGAAGCTTCATTTACAAATAACGTAATTTCAGTAACATAACTCTGATATGTTACTGAATATTTTCCTTATACTTCGTATTTTCTTGAAATGCTTGTAATTTTTCCATGGCATATTTTGGAGCTATAACGTATCATAATTATATAAGCTTAAATTTTGAACAAAATCTTATTATAATCTAAATATTTAACTGAATATGGAATATTAGTTATTTTTTATAAATGCTTTTATTTTTATAAAAACTAAAATTCCATAAATTTTAGCATCAACTCTTCAATGGCAGTTAACTAGAAGGCAGTTTAATGTTTATAGTTGTCATATTGCAATTTGTATATAGATAGAATAGTTGTCATCTGTCAACAACTAGAATAGAGAGAATAAAGAATAATTCAAATTTAAAAAAGAGAATGAAATTATATTTTGTAAGCTTCATTAAGAAAAAGCTCGACCATTTGTATTAAATTCTCGAAAAATCTTCCTAAATACCCGGGTATCCGGGTACCTGGGTATCAAGATTGGTAACACTATTTAAATACCCATGAGCCATCTCCGAAAAGCTGCAACCTGATAGAGTACAGCGTTAAGGAAAATTATAATAACGATCCCATCGTTGTTAAACAATTTTAAATACACGATACTGCTGAGAAGAGCTTAATAAAAACTAACGTGGGTTGATATATAATTTGCTAGATGCTGAAAAAAAAATGATGGATAAGTCTAAAATGGATTTCCAATGATTAATTTGATATCTTTCGGATTTTGTACAAAATCCAGACAACTCGACTGGATTCACTTTTGAAAAACCTACGAAACACACCGCGATAACCAACTTCAGTTTTGAATTTAGAACTTTTTAGCTCTGTTAATTATTTTTTTTTCAATAAACAGCTATTAACTTTTGAACAACTCATTCACATAACTAAAATACCAACAATTTAATAGTAATTTTCTACGATACGAATATTTATAAATAACAAAATACCAATTTATATAATTTTTTTATTTAATTTAA
>OY856189.1:21142708-21287348 GCA_963693315.1 Diogma glabrata
TCTCTCTCTCTCTCTCTCTCTCTCTCTCTCTCTCGCTCTCTCTCTCTGGTGTTTACATCCCATGGAGGGATTTTGCCGTCTGTGCAATCAGCTTCCAATCATCTCGTTCCATGACTAGTTGACCCCAGTTTCGACATCCTATATCACGAATGTCTTGATGATGTCATCACGCCAGCGTTGTCTAGGTCTTCCTCTTCGACGAACACCAGCTGGTTGTTTTTGGGACGCTTTTTTTATTATTCTATCCAATGGAGCCCTTTCTACTAAACTATCTAATCCGGTTGGACTTAATGGATCCGACTACATCGTAGCCTCCAAGAAGCTGTCTGATTTCTTGATTCATTCGGATTCTATACTGATTTTCAGCAACTTTGCATGGACCATAAATTGTTCGTATCACCTTCCTCTCGAATGTGATAAAATTCTACAATCGGAGGAAGTCAGTGTCCAGCTTTCACTTCCAAAGTAAGCACTGGTCGAAATAATTCTTTGTAAAGTGTGAGCTTACAAGACCGCGAAAGATGTTTTGATCGCAGAAGTTTTGAGTATGCGTAGAAAACTCTGTATGCGGCAGAGACACGGGCTTTGATATCTGTCTGCATGTCATTTGACGATGTTATTACAGACCCGAGGTATTTGAAGTTTTTCTACGCATTCTACTTCATAGTCGCCAGTATTCAGATTGCCGGGAGGTATGTTCCTGAATGTTGTTAAAAGTTTAGTCTTGCCGATGTTGATGCATAATTCAAGTAGTTTAGCATTTCTTTCAAGTTGAGGGAGATTATCCTTAATATCGCTTATTCTACGTCCGAGAAGCACAATATCATCTGCGTAGCCAAGAATTTGACTAGATTTGTTATATATGCAGTTTTATGTCTCAATTCGGCTTTTTCTTATCGCGTACTCCAGCGCCAAATGAAATAGTACGGGCGTGAGTGCATCACCTTGTCAAACACCTGATGTTATATCGAAAGGATCAGAAACTGACCCTTCGATTACTATTCTACAATTTGATCCCAATGTTGTGAATTGGCACACAGAAACAAGTTTCTCTAAGATACCAAGGCATATGAGTGCAGACCAACGGTTTTCGCGGAGGATATCATATGCTTGCTTGAAATCAACGTAGAGCTGGTGAATGCTGATGTTGTACTCTCAACATTTTTCCAGAATCATCCTTAATGTAAAACATTGATCTGTTGTTGAGCGGTTGGGACGAAACAACACCACACAGCTTCCACTTCTTCTATTGCTGGGTAAATGACAAGTCCACAGTTGATGGAGCAATTGCTCGAATAGGATGAACTTTATTTGTCCTATTCAGTAGGTCTTGAAAGTGGGATCGCCACTCTTCCAGCGCATCACGTTCACTTGTTGGAAGTTCATTATGTTCATTTTTGATGACTGTTGATCTTGGGTGGAAATCTTTTGTCAGATTCCGTGCATTGGCAAAGCACTCTTTTGAATTTCCGTTGGCCGCATGTGGATTTCGATGCACCATTTGTTGTGTGATTTCAGTGGTAGTTTTCCGATTGTAGTTTGTGTTGCGGCTATAATGGTTGATTGAAGCGCTTGCCCTCTTCTTGTATGTTTAATGGCATCTCAGAAGATAAGTCATGCTCTTCTATGTTTTGTGTTATTATTTCCTGATATCTATTTAGCGTTTCCAGATGTTTAAATGCTTCGATATTCCAGCGCACGGTCTTTTTTGCTTGTTTGTTAAATGTAGATGATAATTTGCACTTGCACTTAAATATGACAAGCATATGATCGGTGTCCAATTCAATACCTCTGTATGATCGAACGTCAGTTATACTTGTAGAGTGTCTCTTAGAAATCATGACGTGATCGATTTGATTTTCCGTTCTTCCGTCATTTGATTTCCAAGTTGCCTTGTGAATTCTTTTGTGAGGGAGGAAAGTGCTGGAAGTTATTAGATCATAGCCAGCTCGGCTGCGCGGAAACCGTTATTGTTGCTGGTATAATGCAAGCTGTTAGGGCCAATATGTGTTTTAAGTCTGCAATCCTACAAATTTGAGCATTAAAGTCACCTACCACGATTTTTATATCGTGCCGCGGGATGTTATGGATAACTTCTTCGAGTTCTAGGAAGAACAGGTCTTTAATATCATCTGTTTTAGCTTCAGTAGGTGCATGAACATTGACGATCGTTGCATTGAATTTTGTGTGCGGATCCTCAGTGTGCATAACCGCATATTAATTGGGCAGTAGTCGATAACATGCTGATTCACACGGCGGTGTATAGAAAAGCCAACTCCAAATTCTCTTCCGTTTTGATGACCGCAATAATAAAGAGTGTATCTTTTCGCTGTTTCATGGATTCCTTTGCCTGGCCATCTTAGTTCTTGTAATGCCACCATATTCAGTGTGTAGTTCTCGACTTGTTGAATGAGTTTTAGGAGATCTCCTGGTCTTCTAAGGCCTGTTTGCCTTAGAAGCCCTTTGCCTGTTCCAGGTTCCCACTTTTAAATCGTATTCCGGGTACACTTTCCGAGGTCGTTCTAATAATGAATCCGAGATATTCCAAGACCTGTGTACAGAATTCATGACAATAGTTTTTATACGGAAATGGGGTGTAAGCCCAACCCAAATTTTCGTGAATGGGTCCGTTCTGCATCTTAAGGTCACCAGAAAGAACCCTTTTACACGTTTATATAACGAACCACTTGATCCAACACACGCCCGCTGCAGGCCGCCCCTAACATGGAGAACAGACGTTTTCTACACATTTATATAGAATTTCGGATTTTCGCTACCCTTTATTGTTTATTGTTCGACGAATTGTAATGCAACGTTCGATATTAGGATCAACTTCCATAATATAACCCGAAACTTTTTCAACCATTCAAATAATTAATGAAAGCGTTAAATCTCTGCAGACATTTCAGCACAGTTATCGTTGTCTGAGTTTTGCTTATAAAAATAATTTTATATATGTATTATGCATGTGCATATTATTTTTTTTAAGAATAATTTTTCCCTAGAATTTGTTTCCTCTTCATTTATATTTTTTTTTTTAATTTCAAAACCGTATTATAGTGAAACCGGACTAATCGAAGCCGTCCTATGCAGGTATTCCTGTATTACTGCATGTAATTGTAATGCATGTAATTTATATTGCTGCATGTAATGAACATTTACAGCAAAGTTTTCGAAATACAAATCAGTTGATCACAAATGTCAAGTTTTTTTTCGGGAAAAAGGTCTATTGGCAAATGTGAGAATGAATACTTAATGAAGATAGTTTTAGTACCGTCAAATGGATAAATTCCATAAATGTTTTGCATAGTACACATTTGGGTTTTAATAAAATGCCCAGTGTAGTAAAAATTACAATGTGTCACAATAATAAATTAAATCCTTTAAGATCTTAGTCCCACAACCCACCCATAGAGGTATATGAAGGCTCGAGTGAGCAGTAATGTCCAGCATTAAAGCCAATTCCCTAGCTAATATTGATTGTAGTATCGTTGACTGAATCGACTTCACCCTTCAGCACACCTAAGATATCACTTTGGGAAGTAATATCTCACTGCTATTACCAGTGATATGTGATATATATGAACTCATACGTCAATTATTCTTTTTTGTACAAAATTATTTGTTTTATGTCAGACCCATATCAGTTTTGTCCATTATTGCTAAAGTTTTCGAAAAATATGTTAATGTTAATATTATAAGCTTCATGGAATCATCAAAAATTCTGGACGTAGGACAATACGGTTTCGTAAGGGAAGAGCAACAAGAGAACGCATGTCTGGAACGTTTGTAACGCATGTCTAGCTAAATACAAGTAGCTTAATAACCACGGCGAGACTTTTGGCGTTGCCCTTGATCTTTCCAAGACATTTGACAAGGTATGGCATGACAATCTTGTATGCAAATTGAGATGCTATGGCTTATAAGAGCAATTTATTTCTTGGGTACAGAGTTTTATATCTGAGCGTAAATTTCAGGTCAATATTGACAGTGTCTCATCGTATGTATTTTCTACTAATGCAGGAGTTCCTCAGAGTTTCGCTCTTTTCCTAACTCTTGTGCTCATCTATACTGATGAACCAATAAGTGAATGTCAAAACATTCATTTATTGGGTGTCAGTTTCAAATGACCTACTCTGGAACGATCATGTAATGTCGATGGCAAAAAGCGCGTCTAGAAAACTCGGCCTTCTAAATAGATGCAAAAAAATTTCACTCCATACCAATTGTGGGTGATCGAGATCTGACATCAAAACTGGATTCCCTACGACATCGTCCCACTGTTGCTGACTTAGTTGTTTTTTACAGATTTCGTCATCAACAGTGCTCAAATGAAATCAGCAGCATCATGCCTCAAACTTATTCTTACCGCCGTCTCATTCGGCAATCGACTAGTCCGCTAGCGCAACCATTCAAACGGTCGAGATCCCGCGCTGTCATACGGGCAGATCGCAGAAATACTTCTTTGTCCGAACTGCATACAAATGGAATAGTTTGCCGGCATCCATAGTCTCAGGTGGTTTCAATCCGAAGAGGTTTAGAGAAAGCGTTCATCAACACCTTAGAGCGCAAGTTGTTGCGGGATCTAGGTCCTAAAAGGTATTTATGTGTTGTTGTGACACATATTGTAAACCCTATAACAACGCTTTCTTTTAAAAAAACAAAAAAATGCTAATGACTTGTTGGAGTCAACAATTCATCTAATCCATTGTTTTGCTGATGATGATCGACTGCGCTTAATGATACTAGATCAAATTTTATGTAGTCTTCAAACATTGATCTAAAAACGTTTTTGGATTGGGATTTTTCTTTAGTATAAAAGTCTTTTATAGGTCCCTGCTAGTATTGTTCTCACATTTAGGGTGGAGCATACATAAGTAGTTTGAAGTATCTTGATTCTATACAACGGAGAGATATTAAGTAGATCGGGAATGAAATAGAATATTAAGTCGATCGGGAATTAAAGTATTTACAAACGAACCTAATTCCTTGCAACATAGACGAAATTTCGCTGATCGGACAATTTTTTACAAGTACATTAGGGGCACGGGCAGACTTGGAAATTAAATCCATTTAACCTATGTCTGCAAACCTTGCGCGCCTGAGTCTGCAGACCACAGCAACCGTAACAGCTCATTCTTTTACGGTTGAAATAACAGTGTGTAGAACTGTCGAACGTAGTTTTTTCAACAGATTCTCTGATCTTTGGAATGCCTTACGTGCGAGGGCATACCCGGAAAATTTGAATCCCCAAAATTTAAAACCAACATCAATAAATTTCTTAATGAAACTTGATTTATACACTCAAACCCCAGTTAGCATGGTATCTTCGGATATTCAGAGACGTTCATTTAATTAACACTAAACATGCCTAACTTTGAAGAAAAAATTATCAAGGAAAACTCATATTTTTGTGCTTGAAAATCATGGAATTTGGTGTTGAAAAAAGTGGACACTATGATATGTTTATGATTTATACGCGCATTAATTTAATTTTTTGGATAAAAGGTGCGGTGCACACAGGTTTATTTTTCTGCGCAGCGGAATGAATCCTTAGAACATGTCATAGACAATAAATATAGAACAAATCTGATAAAAAGGAAAATTCAGATTGTTGTCAAACAGTCACGACGTAAAAATTTTACACAAAAAAAAAGAAAAACTTTTAAGAATAAAATAAATTAACGACCAAACTTTGAACAAATCGATGCAGACCGAAAATACCCAAGTTTTTAAAATTGACGCAAGTTCGAAGCAACGCAAACCGAAACCATGCAAAGCTAAGCCTAGGTGTAAATATTTTACCATTTTTGACTTAATTTTTAATTGTGAAATCACAAGTAATTTTTACATTAAAAAAATTAACAATTTGACTAACGAAACTAAATTTAATTTAAACTAAATAAACTTTGTGAGTCAAAATTTGATTAAATAGGCTTACAACACTGGTAGTCTGGGCCAGTTTGCTGGTTTGTAGTTTTGGCCAGCTAAACTTGGGCCTAGTTTGGAAAAACCGGTGCTAGGCTAAGCTTTTTAACTGACATGATCATTGATCAGCTTAGTGGGAGAGTAGTTTGGTCCAGTTTAACTGTAGTTAAACTGGAGTTCTGTTTAAGAATGCTTGGATGATGGATAATGGGAGATAGTTTGTTGGTGGTAGTCTGTACCAGCATAGTCGAGGATAGCTTCGCTGGTAGATAGTCTTGGCTAGCTTGATTGGGTAAACATTATTGATGGGTAGTTTACAACAGCTTGACATTTATTAAACTAAGTTCACTAATACTGGTGGTTTGTTTGGAACACTCTTCTGGTTAGATTGCAGCAAAATATTCTTGCCCAACTTCAACCGTGTATCTTAAATTGTCCATACTATATTACCATTTCCACAATTGGACAAGTTTTGTTTGCAAAAGGTGCACATCATCCTCGCTATTGGAGATTGTAGACCAACTGAGTCGATCTTCTGTGTAAGCCAAACTTTTTTGTTGCTATTTTGAATCCATAGTATACATAATTAGCTTGGCAGGTGCCAAAGTGCTTTCATTCTATATTCATCCTACACGTTGTGTACTTTCTGTTATTGTGAGTTGGAATCTTGTAACGTTCAGTTAACCGAAGTTAACAGAAATTATCTCTGTTATTTTTACTGAACCGCTCATTTTTCGGCTGCTTCAGTTAGGTGAGGATTTTTATAGTAAAACAGAGAGATCTAGATAGAGCGGGAATAAAATTAGTAAACTAAAAAAAAAATAAAAAAATTTTGGTCTCACATGTTCACCCTGCCAAACCAGAACTTTTCTCGCTCTCTCAACACAAAAAAACTATTTATTCATGGTTACAAAGAATTTAATCAGATAAAAAAATTTAAAATTTGCAAATAACATTTAATTCTTATTTTCATCGATTATTTTTCTTTTTATTTCGTATCTAGAATTATACATAAAGAAAAATTTATTAAAATAATAGTAACTTACGTTTATATCCCATCACCTACAATTTTGCCTATTTTAAACTAAAAAGTAAGACAAACACAAACATAAATATATTTTATTTGGTTTTGGTTATAAGTCGATAACTGTGATACAACTTATTAATTGCAACATGATGATGATAACATGATGATCAACATGATGATAATAATGATTTATCAAACAGAGTTGATTTCCCCAAATCTATATATGTAGATTAATAACAATACTTACTTTAGTTATTTTGTTGTTAATGTTGAGATAATTTTGGTGATTTATGATATTGCATAAAATGAAATAAACGATGTCCAATATATGTATTCAAGTTAATGTTATGATAATTTGTAATACATAATTGATAGTAATGATAGTGTTTTTTTTATAATGCTGAGATTATGATATAGCATTTGATGTCACAACAAAAAAATCTAACTTTGTTGTCGATGATTTCTTAATTTTAATCGAGTACAAACACAATAGAAAAAAAATTTTTTACATTTTAGTCACTATACATATGTATATTATTCAATTATATATATTGTAATAAACTTCGTCCAGAATGGGTTAATTTAATTTAATCATAAATAACCAATACGTTCCGCCTAAATGTTTTCTACATTCTATGGCAAAGATGAATTAAAAGTTAACTCCCTTTAACAAATACATTTTGCATAAATTAAATTTGAGTTCGCTAATACAAATGCAAGTATGAATGAAAATAGGTGTGGCCTATTCAAGATGTACAGACTACGTAATATTGATTTCTAGTGGATTATAGAAGTTTCGATTTATTTATTTTTCGATATAAATAAGCGAACAAAATATCAGATGATCAGTTTTACTTTTGCAATGAAAAGTGTTTATAAATATTCGCAAGTATAAGGAATAATCGGTGGTACTTGAGCCTGGGTACTAATAGTAAAAGAATTTGAACTTAGTGGAATAGTAAATACAGATTTTACGATTCCGAGTATTATTGATTCAAATTGTGGAAAAGCGGTGAAGTTCATCGTGCATAAATTGGAGACCCTGGAATTCATTGTAATTGAAATCGGAAGTTGCTGTAACTGGTTGATAAATAAAGTTTGGAATTTTGTTAACTAAAGATCTGTCTTTCTACTGTCGTATTTGCTCAATAATCTAAAAGAACCAACGAAGAGTCGTTACAGTGGTGTCAGAAGTGGGATTATTGAAACAATGGTCAAGACAGTAAATATTAGTGATCTCAGCCAGACCCAGCTAAAGGAAGAGTTGAGGAAAAGGAATGCTCCAATCCTTGGAACGAAGGCAGAACTTGCATTCCGGCTGCGTAAAGTTTTAGAAGAAGCAGGTGAAAACACAGAGGTCATAGAAATAGAGCCGGAGGAAGCTCCGGTTCAGAACGCCCCAGCAATTGATCCGATGATGGTGTTGATGAAAGAAATGATGGCACAGCAGCAACAACAACTTGCTGATATGATGGCCCGACAAGAGAAACTGGCAGCGAAACAAAAAGTAGATCAACAACAACTTGCTGATATGATGGCCCGACAAGAGAAACAGGCAGCAGAACAAAAAGTAGAGCAACGACAACAATTTGCTGATATGATGGCAAAGCAAGAAAGTCTACGTGAAGTAATCGAGTCACGTATATCCAGTGCGGAGGTCAAAATCAACAACATGGAAAGGGAGCTGCGGAAAGTTACCGAAGAACATGAAGAGAAATTACGCAATCTTTCGAGTGAATTCCGCCAAGAAATAGCACAAGGAAAGTCAGGTAACATGATCAATCCATCAACTACTTCAGCCCCAGCTAGAGTGAAAACACCCGCATTTGATGGATCTACATCGTATCAGATATTTAAGATGCAATTTGAGATAGCAACAACTGGGGTTGATCAGCAGCAAAAAGCAAATGCGCTTATATTGGCATTGAAGGGACCTGCTGCTGAAATTTTACAGACATTATCAGCGACAGAGCGTGATTACTGCAAGCTAATGGAGGCCTTAGAAGTAAGATATGGGGAAAGTCATATGCAAGCTCTCCATCGCATGCAGCTCAAAAAACGAAAACAAGGAGTCAGCGAAACTTTGCAAGAATTAGAGGCTGACATTGTGAGACTGGTTAATCTGTCATATCCGAATTATAACGCTGAACATCGAGACGAGCTGGCAGCTGATACATTTATCAATGCTCTTCGCGAGATGTACAAATGAGAAATCAGCTGTACCTAAGCGGGAAGAAACTACCTGCGGAAGTCTTAGCATTGGCCCTACAAACGGAAGCTGGAAAAAGAGCGCTTGGCTCAGATAGAGTACGTAAGATCGAAGTTGCTAAAGAACCACTAAAAGCAGCGCTTGATGAAGTGATCATGCGTGTCAAAAGTTTGGAAGATAAGCCTGGACGAAATCAACGAAGAAGATCTAGCAGAGTAAGATGCTGGAATTGTGGGCAGTTAGGGCACATCAGACGGGAATGCAAAGCACTGGTAGTAGCAAAAGAAGGAGTAGTTCCAGTCCAGATGATGAACCTCTCAAACAATCAAGTGGATGTCAAAAAGGCAGGGGATTTCCGCGTTGTACACCGTAAGGGAAGAATACGTTGTAATGCTGATCATCTTTCAAGAAGATCCTGTATAGAGGAGCGCAAGTCATGTAGCAGGACTGGGAGAAATGAAGCAATGAAAGTGAATCAAATTAAGTTCCAAACTCCTGACGATTGGTGTACCGAGGCAATGAAAAGAGAGCAGCTAAAGGATCCAGCTATGGCTCCAATGTTGAAATGGAAAACCGAGGGAGGGCGACCGGAGTGGAAAGAGGTAGCACCTTTAAGTACGGAGGTGAAATGCTACTGGGCGCAATGGGACTCACTATTTATGGACAACGGGATGCTAAAAAGCAAATGGGAGTCCGCTGATGGAAAGAAAGTGTTGGAACAACTGGTGTTGAAATCAAGTCGAGTAGAAGAGGTACTGGGAAAACTGCATGGAAGTATTTCTGGAGGACACCTGGGAGTCAATAAAACCCTGGCTAAAGTAAGGGAGAGGTTTTATTGGGTAAGGTATCGAACCGACGTAGAGCAATGGTGTCGGCGATGTGATACTTGTGCGGCGAGCAAAGGACCAAAGATTAGAACTCGAGGAGAGATGCAGCAGTACAATGTGGGCGCTCCAATGGAGAGAATTGCTATAGACATCGCGGGGCCATTTCCGGAAACTACAAAAGGTAACAAATACATCATGGTCATTGATTACTTTACAAAATTGCCGGAAGCTTATGCGATACCGAACCAGGAGGCAGTTACGGTCGCTGAAACGTTAGTCAATGAATGGATTTGCAGATATGGAACACCGCTCGAGTTGTATACCGACCAGGGAAGGAATTTCGAATCTCAACTGATGGAAGAGCTGTGCAGAACACTCGACATTAGAAAAACACGAACTACACCTATGAACCCGCAGTCGGATGGCATGGTAGAACGATTCAACCGAACCATGGAAGAACATTTGTCGAAGGTAGTGGAAGCCAACCAAAGAAATTGGGATAAGGATCTTCCGTTATTCTTGATGGCCTATCGTAGCGCAGTGCACGATACGACATGTGAAACGCCAGCGAATATCATGTTCGGAAGAGAACTACATCTTCCTAGTGACATCGAATTTGGCATCCCTGGAGGTCTGGTATCCACGAAAACAGATTATGTGGGACAGCTAAGGGAGAAGATGAATAAAATCCATCAACAGGTTCGAGACCACATTAAGATTGCCATTGACAAAATGAAAACCAGGTACGACATAAATGCAAATAGTGGCGGTTTTCAAGAAGGAGAATTGGTATGGCTATACAACCCCAGGAGAACTAAGGGAAGATCACCCAAGCTGCAGCCAGATTGGGAAGGCCCATATAAAATAATCAAACGAATTAATGATGTTATCTACCGCATCCAAAAGGGACCCCGTACCAAGATGAAAGTGATACAACTGCAAAGGTTGGCACCGTACCAAGGTAACAGCACCAATGCGATAGCTGATATTGTTCGGGACGAACAAAACTAAATGGAGGGCAGTGTAATAAACTTCGTCCAGAATGGGTTAATTTAATTTAATCATAAATAACCAATACGTTCCGCCTAAATGTTTTCTACATTCTATGGCAAAGATGAATTAAAAGTTAACTCCCTTTAACAAATACATTTTGCATAAATTAAATTTGAGTTCGCTAATACAAATGCAAGTATGAATGAAAATAGGTGTGGCCTATTCAAGATGTACGGACTACGTAATATTGATTTCTAGTGGATTATAGAAGTTTCGATTTATTTATTTTTCGATATAAATAAGCGAACAAAATATCAGATGATCAGTTTTACTTTTGCAATGAAAAGTGTTTATAAATATTCGCAAGTGTAAGGAATAATCGGTGGTACTTGAGCCTGGGTACTAATAGTAAAAGAATTTGAACTTAGTGGAATAGTAAATACAGATTTTACGATTCCGAGTATTATTGATTCAAAATGTGGAAAAGCGGTGAAGCTCATCGTGCATAAATTGGAGACCCTGGAATTCATTGTAATTAAAATCGGAAGTTGCTGTAACTGGTTGATAAATAAAGTTTGGGATTTTGTTAACTAAAGATCTGTCTTTCTACTGTCGTATTTGCTCAATAATCTAAAAGAACCAACGAAGAGTCGTTACAATATAATTTAATTTATTATTACACTATAAAAAATCAAAAGAAAAATAAGCGCACAAAATTTGTTAAAAACAACCGAAAAAAAATCACAATTTTTGTATTAACTACTATCTAGCATCTACTGCCGATAAATTTTTTTTTTAAACAATGGCAAGACCCGTATTAAAAAAAACAAATATATAGCTTTTAAAAAAATGTTATTTTAATGTTTTAAATTTTTGCTTTAATCCCGATTTTCCACCAAAGTCTGACCACAAATATACAAATTAATCAGCCTTATATACTTTGTTATAATTCTGTTGTACATAATGTAACAGAAGCAAAAAAAAATCTTCCCGCAAATTATTTAATCATAACTTAACTTTACATAGGAAGCATATGTCCAAAAAAAATTACTTGTTTTTAGCCTCCAGCTCCAACATGGTCCAAGAAATTTCATGTTAGAAATATTTTTTATCCTTTAACAATTATCAACAATTGTTACAATCTGTACCCTATTTCACCAAACTTACAAATTTGTAATTTCAGACAAATTTTAACAAAATTTGCATGAAATTACATATTTGTAAGTTAGGTGAAATAGGGTACTAGTTCAGCGTTATTTTGAAAAAGTATGAGCTAGGTCAATTGTTAGACATTCTTTGCCAGGTGTGGGACGATGGGTTCTTCTAGATTAAAAATTTCCTTAACGTTTGCTGTTAAATGTCTCGTCGTTTTTAGATAGAGTATATAAATACTTTTTGGCATTATTAATTTAATGTTTATGTTTTTTTATTCTTTTTCAGTCCAAGAACAAAGTCCAAATCCAGAAGAATCAATTTATTTTGATGCTGTTACTAATGGTACATTAACAACTATTAAACCAACTGCAATCACTCAACAGCAGTATGAAGATAATCTTAAAATGAAACGATTAAAGATTTTTTCTGCCTTAAACAGTGATGCAAACTCTTCATCAGTCGGTCATTCTGTAACAGGAACATCGTGTATACCACCACAACCAAATATTCAAGACAAAGATGAAGATATTAGTAAAAATACTGATAATAAATCAAAAGGTGCTATATCAAAAGTTATATATACTGTTGGTGGAACAAAAGATGGTGGGGATACTGTCAATGAGTGTAATACTGAAAACGATACAACTGATTCTGTCCTTGTAAAAAAAAATAATTTAAACAATTTATTAATAATTAAAAATACTGAAAGTAACTTAAATGATACAAATACAAAAAATCAAACTACTGACAGTTTGATAGGCAAAGATATTAAGCTTCAACAAAATATTGGTGGTGGTGTTAACAATGCTGGCGTTGTAGTGGGAAGTAGCGGTAGTAAAATTCCTATATTTAATCCAAATCTTAGAATATCAAAATGTGCTTCATGGGCTGGAGTTTCTGCTAATGACTATAATATTCTTAATCATGATATTCAGGATTTAACCCCAGGTTATTTTTTTCTTTGAATTGTATTTTATTTATTTGAATGATTTTGTGTTTGTTATACTTGAAATTTGTATTTATATTATATAACATTTGTAGAATTTGTTTGTATTATCATTTGATGTTACTACTTTATTTTCAAACATGCCTATCGAACAAGCCACATGATCGATGATCTTTAGAAAATTGAAATCGATAGTACAAAAATAATAAACATTTTTTAAATGTTAACCTAAATTTTATTTAATATTATTAAAGTGAAGATTAATTGTTAGTGATAGTATACAAAGAAGTTCTACTAATATTATATATTGTATAATTTCTCACGTAACCCCGAGGAAAATGTTAATATAGTTTAGAATATTTCTTTTGTATAATTACAGCATTGAGAAGACGACGTCAAGTAGATAAATATGTAACCGATCCAACACAGTTAATCCTTCGTTTCACCAGACCAAAATCACGAAGCGCAATCAGGTAGGAGCGTTTTCTTTTTTATATATATTGGTTAATACTAGTGTTTTTGCTTTAAAACTAATTCTGGGCTTTAATCAATTACGTTTTTGAAAATAGCCTAACTTTTTTTAAAAACTAGAAATTGAACAAAATTATCATTTTTAATATAAAAATGGTCTCGTCTAAGAAAGGCTTTACCAATAAAACTTGTCTCTTGAATCGAATACATTTAAAATATCAGGGCAACAAAAACCATTTTCCGCTATAGTCTACCCTCCAAGGATTGTTTTTTCTGTTTCGTGTTTCATGAATAAAAACATATCCGTCAACTAAATGAAAATAAAGTATAATCATTAAGGACAAACCCCAGAGTCGATGGACAATTGATGTGACACTACAATAAATAAAACTGCGTGGCTTGCTAATGAAATATACAATAAAAAGGAACACAACACTTTGTAGTTTTCCACGTCACAATATTTTTATTTGGTCAACCGGTTTCGCTTATTACAGCATTATCAAGACCAGTCTTGATAATGCTGTAATTGGCGAAACCGGTTGACCAAATAAAAATATTGTGACGTGGAAAACGACAAAGTTTTGTGTTCGTTTTTATTTTATATAATGAATTTCCACAACGTTTTATCAACAGACAACATTAATTTTGCTAATGAAATGTTTGCATAACGATTTTCGAACAGGACCATCTACTAAAAATCTGTATCAGTTTTAGTGATCATAAGTTTACGATTACTACCCTGCTGGAATACAAATAACAATAAATTAAGAAATAAAAATCAAATTTTTTTTAAAAAAAATTTGCAGGAACAGAATTAAAATTGAGTTGCTAATAATAGAGTAAGTGGCATATTCCTTGATCGTGTGACGCACTGTCTTGTTCAATGATAAAAGCTCACATATATGAAAGCTCGTTTTGTCGAGCACGCAATAGCGTGGCATCATCAATGAATAACCCATAACTCAGATGGAAGCTACTACCGTTTACTAAATAGGGTCCATCCGCCAGCATAAGATATCACTTTCATATTTGCTGTTTTTTTCCTCTTTTCAATCTTTTGCTGGTGTAATAATCAACTGTGGGCGAGATGGAGAAGTAGTTAAAGAAGTTAAGCAACACTGTGAAGGTCTACAACTTATACGGGTGACCGCTTGGGACCTTCATCAGTATAATTATGGAAATATGATTGAATCTCACTGAAGCAGGAATATCTCGCCCACGGTATGTCAGTATACCTTATCCAGCAGCCCTGGAAACTGGCTAGGATTCGATGGCCCAATCACCCGTTAATCCGAAAGGGAATCCGAAATTCAAATTAAAGAAACGTACACTAAAAAGAAAACGAAACAAAACCAAAACCGCAAAAATCAAATATCGACCCTAGGCTACCGCACGCGGACACGAGTAGGAAAATGGAATGTCAGAACTCTGATAGAAACATCGAAGTTAGCACAAGTTGAGAAAGTAAGGGAAGAATATAATATCGAGATCTAGGACTCAGTGAACTAAGATGGAAAAACAGCGGAGAGCTAACATAAGTAAAGAAAATTACATGATGTTCTCTGGTAAATCCAACACACATGAACAAGGCGTAGTAATATTAACAACACATAACGCAAAGAAAGCACTTTTCGAATGGGAACCAATCAGTAACAGAATAATAACAGCAAAATTCCAATCGAAAATTAGAAATACAACGATCATACAATGCTTTGCACCTACCGAAGAAGCTGTTGATGCGACAAAAGATGAATTCTACGAACAGCTCCAAACAACACTGGCTAGGACACACCCAAATGACATCAAAATAATACAAGGTGATTTCAATGCCAAAATTGGAACCGACAACACCGGAATGGAATCAGTCATGCGCAAATATTCCCTAGAATCAACACGTAACAATAATGGAGACAGGCTCATTGATTGTTGTGTCACAAATCAACTATTGATAAGAGGCAGCAAATTCCCACACAATAACATACACAAATACACTTGGACATCACCAAATGGAAGAACCAAGAATCAGATTGATCACGTCCTGGTGAATAAGAAATTTCTATCCTCACTACAAGACGTCAGAGCAAAGCGGGCAGTGGGCATACACAGCGTAATTGCAACATTCAAAATTAAACCAACCGCTGTAAAACACAACAAGTCATGTCAGAAGAAATTTAACATCAATAGATTGAGTGACAAAAATACAAATAACATCTTCAAAGAATCGCTCCAGCTCAATCTACCAAACAACGAAACCACCAGCATTAATGAAAAATGGGAACAAGTTAAAGAAGCTTACGTCAAAACTGCTACAGATGTGCTTGGATTCCAAGACAAATCGCGGAAACCATGGATTAGCGATGATACCTGGAAAAAAATTGAAGAGCGTCGTCAGCTCAAGTTGCAATTGTGTCACCAGAACACAACCGAGATCCGTAGCAAATATGAAAGTGCCGCAAAACAAGTTAAAAAGATGGCAAGGAATGATCGCAGAAGATACACAGAAAGCTTTCTCAAGACTGCAGAAACAGCAGCAGCTAACAGAAATATGCGCACACTACACTACACAGGTCACTAACAAATATACAAATACTCCACCAATAAAGGATGAATCTGGTCAAACCCTCACAACACATGAACAACAGCTAAATAAATGGAAAGAATACTTCGAAAACAACTGCCAGCAACATAATAATTTAACATGATAATTTGCAGTCTCCGAATGACAACTATAACGAAACACCCATCCACCAACGAAACGGGAAGTTAAAGATGCCATACAGAAACTCAAGAATAACAAATCTGCTGATACCGCTCTAGCACCACTATTAGCTGATGTATGGAACAAAGGTAAAATACCAACCAAATGGAAAGAGGGTTTAACCATAACAATTCCAAAGAAATGTGATCAAAGAGAATGCAAAGATAGGTGAGGTGTATCTCTGCTCAACACAACAATGAAAATACTAGCGATGATCATTCTCGAAAGAATATCTCCATCAATTAACATGAAGCTAAGAAATGAACAAACCGGCTTTAGACCAGGAAGAAGCTGTACCGATCATATCAACACAATCCGTATCATCATAGAGCAATCAAACGAATGGAATTCACCACTGTATCTCCTTTTCGTGGACTTCGAACGCGCCTTCGGCTCAATCAACAAATGCGCGATATGGAAGACACTTTGTGAAATGGGCGTCCCGAAAAAAATAGTTGATCTAATCAAAGAAATGTATCGGGATGCTGGAAACAGAATACAATACAAATACTACAACTACCGGTGAGTGAGACAAGACTGTGTACTATCTCCTCTACTATTCCTAATAGTACTAAATAGTATCACGAGAAAGCTCGATGATGCAAGTCTAAATGGAATCCAATGGAACACAACAAGACGGCTCAATGATCTAGACCAGCGGTTTCCAAACTGTGTCGCGTAATAACCTCGGGGGGGTCGTGAAGTTTTTAATTTAATAATAATAATTTAATTTAATAATAATAATAAATAATAAACATATTTCATATTGTTACAAAAGTTGTAAACTATATCAAAAATAGTCCTTTGAAAGCGAGATTATTTGAAAAGTTGTGTGAAGATATGGGAGCTGAATATACATCACCCTTGTACTATTGTGAAGTATGTTGGCTATCTCGTTCAAAATTTATTCAAAGAGTGTTCGAACTTAAAGACCAAATTGCGATCTTTCTTGCTGAAAATCACAAAGATGAGAAATCTTCCTTGCTGAAAATCACAAAGATGAGGCATCTTCCTTTCGCAACGATAACTTTATTCTTAAAATTGCTTATTTAGTTGAAATTTTTAAAAAATTAAGCGATTTAAATAAATCAAAAAGACAAAGTCACCGCATTCATTAAAAAATTGTAGCTATGGATATCCAATTTAGAAAAAGATATATATGACATGTTTCCAATTTTAAATGACACCGGTACCAGAAACAATATTAAAGCAAACAAAAATCTTTTTATAGAACATTTGCAAAGTTCACTAAAAAATTTTTCACATTATTTCAACGATATTGATTTTACAAAGTTTGCATGGATCCAGAATCCATTTTGGAATAACCAAATTGATGCATTTTAATTGACAATTTTCGCAAAATAACAACTGATTGAAATATCTTGCGATACTTCGTTGCAACAGGAATTTGATAGTAAAACTTTAATTCAGTTTTGGGTAGAAAGAAAAAAAGATTATATTACTTTGTCGGACAGAACTATAATAGTGCTGTTACCATTCGTAACATCATATCTATGCGAAACCGGATTTTCTGCTTTAGCAGCTATGAAATCGAAATCGTTTAGTAGTGGAAAAAGAGCTTCGGGTGGCTATTTCAACAATAACACCGCTCATCCATCACATTAAATTTTTTTCTATAAATATACATACTAAATTTTTATTAGGTTTTGTTTAGTTTTATTCTATGAATACAATCCTTGTTACAACTTGAAAATGTGTTTATATTATTTTATTGTTTTATCTAATAAGGGGGCCGCCAATTTTTTACTTTTTTCTTATGTGGGTCGCAGTATCAGAAAGTTTGGAAACCGCTGATCTAGACTACGCAGATGATATCTGTCCACTTACACACACATACGGACATGAAGCAGAAAACACAGAATCTATCAACCCTTGCACATGAAGTCGCTCTCAACATTAATATCAGAACAACAAAGGTTATGAGATTGAACACCAAAACGATAACACCAATTACCATCAACAATACACAAGTGGATGAAGTTGACAGATTTGTGTACCTTGGTTGTACTGTAGCAAAAACAGGCGGGACTGAAGAAGATATCAGTCAGCGTATTAACAAAGCCAAAAATACGTTCAATATGCTTCACAAGATTTGGAATCCGTCCTGTCAAGAAAGACAAATCTACGAATGTTCAATGCGTGTGTCAAGTCAGTACTGCTGTATGGGTGTGAAACGTGGAAACATACAAGAAAGATCACAAATCAACTACAGGTGTTTGTGAACAAATGCCTGAGAAAACTGATCAAATGTGCTTCTGGCCGAACACCATCAGTAACCAGGAACTTCTACGGCAGACGGAGCAGTTAGACATTGAGACCGAGATAAAACAAAGAAAATGAAGATGGATAGGACATACACTGAGGAAATCAGCAGAAGATATAACAAGGATGTCCCTAGAGTGGAATCCACAAGGTAAAAAGAGAGTTCGAAGACCACCCATGACATGGAAGAAAACGATGCTAGCTGAAGCAAAACAAATTGGCAAGATATGGGGTGAACTGAAAGCGATTTCCCCCAACAGAGTTAGATGGTCCAGTCTAGTAGACGCCCTATGCTCCTAAAATGGAGATAAAGGAAAAAAAATCAACTACTAGGACAGATAACCTCACCAAATTTAAACGGTTGCTCAACTGTGGATTCAATTCATACTCTTCTGTTTAGATATCTACGTATTTGTTGTTATTTTAGTCCAGTACCTTGTTCATTAATGTTTAATGTTAAATTTGCATCATCAATTTGTTTTTTTGTTTTGTAGTTTAACTATGTTTGCAAAACACATCAATAGCTAGTTTTTATTATTTCCACTAATGTTTTGTTACATTTAGCCAAATTTTAATGTTGATAAGTAAATACAATTATTGTTAGAATTAAATATTTTCAGAACTCGCGGTGTACCAACGCATTTATTGGGTTCTTCACATTTTGATGATAATTCATCTGATAATAGTATCGACGAAAAATTTGTTATACGTAATTCAAATTCACCTACAATTCCATTAAACCAACGTTCCGTATTATCACATTCAAATACTGAGACCAAAGAAATGTTGCAACAAAATTTTGGTGGTAATAGTGGTTCAGTCTGTAGCAGTAATCAAGGCAGTATGGGTAATGATGGTGATATTTTATTTATTGCTAATGCTACTTCATTAAATAATTTAAATATTGAAAAAAATTTAGTAAATAATCAAAATATTGATATTAAAAATGATGAAATTTTGGATGATATTATAAATCCACCTCCAGGTGTACCACGACAAGAAAATAGTGCAAGATTACGTCGATATCGGCATAATTTTGAATAAACCTTTCTAGATTTTTTGTTCTGTTTTTTAATAATAAATTTGACAGTTACAACACAACGAATTTTGCACAAAATAAATATATTCATAGTTTAAAAAAGCTATCTTCCTTAAACTAGACATAAATAACTTACTGATTTAAATAACAGCACTTCTTGTAATATTTAGTAATAGGAATCGCAATTTCGTACTCGCATGTTTCAACTAAACAATAAATTTCATCATATATTAAAATATGACATAGGCCAATATTTCATGATGGAATATAATTTTTAACAAATAGGAACGAAACTAAAATTGTGTTGCCAATAATCAAGCTAGTGGCATATTCCTTGATCATGTGACGCAGTGTCTTCGTCAAGAAATAGGGCCCACATAAAAAGTAATATAAAGGATTCTTTCTTCGAGCAAGCAATAGCATTGAGGTGTTGCCTTTTTCTGAATAGAGTTCATGTGCTCTTCACTTTCCCTAGTTATATCGCACTACTATTACTAATTGTATGTGATATCTCACGTTAACTCCACGTCAATAGCAGGTATTGGAATACGCAGGGTTGTCACATTCGTAGATGAAAGTTAATCATTGGTATGAGTATCGAAAAATCGATAATTCATTGAAATTTGTTTTTGAAATATTTCGATTTTTTACCATACGATACTCGATGCCTTATCTTAATTTGTGGAAAACGAAATGGAAAAAACGAAAAATATATTTACCATATTTCGTTTGGTTATTCTATTTGATAACTAAACTGCTTTCGAACAAAATTGTTTCAAAATGAAATGCATAAATTTTGTTTTGGTTTTCTTTCGATATTATTATTTTTTCGCAGTTGTAACTTTTTAAGACTAAATAATTATAATCGTAATATTTTTAAATTAAATTATTTAAATAGCTTAACAGAAATGGTTCAGACGAAGAAGTACAGATAGTTCAATTAATTTTGTTGAAGAAATTTGACGGACTAAAAGATGTGACTTCTTTGTTCGATTTTCAAATGTTTTAAAGGCTAAACTGAAAAACAAATTCAAAACTCCAAAATAATAGCAAAACTGGCAAAAATGTTGCTTGATGTCAAAACAAATCTAACCTCGAGAATCAAAAACAAAGTTTGTTAAATAGCGTTTAACGTTATTTAATTTTTTTTAACAGAGATAAACAATTTGAATAAAAGAATTATTTTTGACAGATTTACAAAAAATTTAAGGCCGCCACTGCAACACTCTTAATTTATCAAACCTTTGTTTCTGAAGAAATACAAGCAAAAATTATAGCGTTTTCGTTTCTCGATTTAAGTTTTGACCTTAAAGTGGGAATCTCTTTCAGTTTAGCATGTTTTTTGTAGTTTTGCCCTTAAAATACTAGAGAATCGAACACAAAAAGTTAAAGATTTTAGATCTCTCAAATTTGTTTAACAAAATAATGGAATTTAATTTGTATGGTATGTATTTGTATGTATGTATGTATTTCTTTGGGATTTTTTGTATTAAATTTCTAGACATTACTATGTATGAATTCATAGGATGAGAGAATATTTCGTCAACATCTTAAGTCAAAATTCTAATCAACATCCTAAGTCAAATAGGTGACAAAGCAGAACCCTGAGGAACGCCTGCATTAGTTGAAAAAACATCTGGTGTCTCATCAGATGTTTTTTCAACTAATGCAGGCGTTCCTCAGGGTTCTGCTTTGCCACCAACTCTCTTATATATATTAATGATTTGTTGAACTAAACTGTTAATCCTATTCATAGTTGTGCTGATGATAGCACACTTCATGCATCACATAAAATGTCTAATATACATTCAGCATCAGCGCTTAATAACTGTAGGTCAAATTTGATAAATTCCTTAAACGATGATCTAACGACTATCATAGATTGGGGTTTGAAACAGTGTTGAACTTAATACAAGTAAAACACAGGTTTGCCATTTTTCTAGATTGTTCACACCTAATCCGTTTCCATTAAAGTTTGACTCCAAAAATCTTATGGAGAAAGAATCTGTAAGACTTCTAGGAGTAGAAGTTGAAAAAATATGAAATGGAAATCTCATATGTTTAACCTAGCTAAGAACGCTGTTCAAAAATTGGGCTTTTTGCTACGATGTCGTAAGTTTTTCAATAGTGAACAGCTTCTTTTAATATATAAATCGTTTATACGTCCCTGTATGGAGTACTGTTCTCACATCTGGGGTGGAGCATATCGTCGGCTTAACAGTGAAAGAACGTATCTGCAAAAATACGATTTTATTGGAGGAATAAAAAACGTTTTTATTCGTATTCTATTTGCTAAAAATAATATTTTTTTTTTGCATTATTACGCTTTTAAATATATTTCGAAATATTATGTATTCAATTTAAAATCGGAAAAAAATCATAAAAACTCATATTTGCGTCGATTACGTCTTCAAGTCAAAATTGCAAAAAAGTCAGATACGTTCTTTCACTGTTAAGCTGACGATATGTAGTAGTTTAAAGTGTCTTGACTCTGTTCAGCGTAGAGCTGTCAAAATGATTGGCAACTGAACTCTTACTAATGAACTTGATTCCTTGCAGCACAAAAGAAATGTTCTGACAGTTTTCTATAAATATGTTATGGATGAATGGAAGGCCTTACCTTCATGGGTTTTCCCTGGTAGCATTAATCCTCAAAATTTCAAAGTTAGCGTCCATAAATTTCTTAAAGAAACTGAATAAATTTTCAAACTTAATCCTAATCCCCAGTTGGGCATGGTATCTTCTGATATTCAGAGACGTTAATTTATAATTTATTATAATTAACACTAAACATGTCTTACTTTGAATTTAAAAAAAAGTCACGAGTGTAGAGTCATTATTGATTGTTGTCCATTATCCACAGCGGTGATGACGAACCACATTTTAATTTTCATGTTCAGATAATTTCTAAATTGAAACTTCATCATTTTTCATATTTACTTAAGTTGAATCTTTCATCTATGATTACATATTGGAAATCGCATTTCTTTGGAACAGAAATCTGTCTAGAATCCAACATTACTATGTATGAATTCATAGGATGAGAGAATATTTCGTCAACATCTTAAGTCAAAATTCTAATCAACGTCTTAAGTCACGATTGTAGAGTCGTTATTGATTGTTGTCAATCAATGCGAAACCAATATCCGACGCAACGTCACTTAATTGCTATGTTTTTGGTTAAGAAATATAGACAACTTTAGGTGAATTTTTAATTTGGAGGGTTTTTTTTTGTGAGCAATTAAGCTTAAGTACATATTGGAAGTCACTTGAATTTAGCAATTCGAAATAATTTTTCATTTTCTCTAAAATTCCATTAGAAAATTTTTTTTGTTAATGTATAATGTATATTAATATTTTTAACCTAAATAAATATTTTAATTTAAGAAAATTTCATCATTAAAATATGTTTTTTTTTTAATTTTAATAATATATTTATATATTTTGTTCCTGATTTTTGTTAAGTTGCTGCCCTGTACAAGGCAACACTTTTCCATCGTCGCTTTAAAAAAATCAAAAAATGCAAAATAATTGCCCTCAAAAAGTTGCAAACTTGCATCCAAATCGAGAAAAGAAAACGCAAATTTTTTCAGGTCAACATTTTTTCGAGAATAGAACACAAAAAGTGTGACCTGAAAAAGTGTGTAAAAACAGTCACATTTTTTTCTTATCGAAAACGGTATAAAGCCGCAATTAGACTATTGCAGAACTCTGCAATGGTGTATTGTAAAATATTCATTGCAGAAAAGTTTGGCAATGAACTCATTGCAAAACATTGCATTGACTCATTGCAATGTTTTGCTATGAGTTCATTGCCAAACTTTTCTGTAATGAATATTTTACACACTACCATTGCACGACTATTGCAGAAATATTGCAGAGTTCTGCAATAGTCTAATTGCGGCTTAAGTAAATGTACAGTCAGACTTACCAGTCTACGAACGAAATTATGTACAACAGACTAAAAACACATTGGAACAGATTAAAAAAACAATCAAATTTATTATTAAAATTATCGGAAAAAAAATTAATTGTATTTTAATTATCTTAAATGGAAAAATATTTTCCGTGGTACTTCCTATTGTAATTCACGCTTATAAAATTAACATACAAATTGAATTTTTTAGTTTATTTAAAGTAAAAAAGAATTTCGTAAATAAATATAAATAATCGTCGATTATTTTTTAATAAAACTAAATATTTTAGCTATTGACAAATGAATTTAAACATTATCTATTTGATAGTAAAATTTTTAGTTACTATTTTTTTCAAGATAAAATTTAAAAAAAAAATTATATTAAAGATAGACCATTATTATTTAATTTGAACAAAAATTTTATTTAATATAAATTAATAGTGATCTCTTATAATCTTTTTATTTCTCTTCTCGTTCATTATTTTTATTTAGTTTAGTTATTAATTTATTTAAGATTATTTGCCATATTAGTTAAAGAGTTTTAGGTATAAATGAACCGGTGATAATATATCAAATTAACATTTTGCCCATATTAAATATGGAATAATTTTAAACATACTTTTATTTCTTAAATTTGTAGTTGTTGATAGATGATGTAATCAAATGAAAGTGTGCTCTCACGATTTGGTTGATAATCGTTATATTTCTATTCAAAACTCACTAATTTTACCTATTTCATTTTTAATTTAAAATAAAACTGTGATGTTAAATTACACCTTCCCTTTCCTCCCCTTTAAAATGACTAAATTTGTACTAAAAGTGAAACCGTGCTAAACTTTTATTTATTTTAATTTAATTTTTATTTCATTAAGGCTACCAAAATGCCTATTGTTGTGTTTGTAGTTATATTATTTATTCTTAATTTAAATAGAGAAATATTATTTTTTAAATATAAATATAGTGTGTACAATAAAATAGTCAACCTTTGAAATTCGTTTCGGCTGTCAAATTTAATTTTCATTTCTCGTAAATGACAATTGCATACAGCAGATTTAAACTCTAACGGTTTTTTCCTGTATTTAAAAAAAATCAGTAGATAGGGATATTCTCTGTGTACAATGTTTTGATCTTAAGGTGCTTATTGACGTTTCTTTTCCTACTAATAAGTTGCAAATTACCAATATTATTAAAACTCCTATAAAAGCCACTACTTCTCTTCATAAAAAAAATTGCTGCTAATATGTAACTTAAAAACTCACTTTTAATATTAAAAACTGAATTCAATTTTTTGCTATTGTTTTTTCAATGATTTGAATATAAATAAAATATAAATAAACTGAAAAAATACACTTAAAAACAAATCTCTTCGCTAGTCATTTAATGAAGATATGAACAAAATGATAATTAATAATTGTAAGCATAAATTAAATAAAAGAAGTATATGAATAAATTAGCATATTTTGTTTTACTGAGAAGTATCACTTTGTTTTACTGAGAAGTATCACTTCACTAGCAGAAATTCAACGAAAGGTAAGTAATATAAATTTAGTTAAAAATAATTAAAATTATAGTTAAATTATCACTAATCTTTTTCAAAAAGATTAAACTAACGTTTCTTTTTATCTCAAAATAATAAAATTGATCTAATTCAAAAACTTTGGTCGTTTCACCTATAACTATTAATTTTTTAAAAACATTCCTTAATATCTTCGGATACAAGTGTGTTCGAATAGTAAATTTAATAAAAAATTATAATTTTTAAATTGAAATAAGAATATAATAGTATGCAGTGCATGATAATTAAAATTAAGTGTAATTATCAGGGTTGCAACGTATAATATGGTAACGTATAAAACACGTATTATACGTACGTATAAAATGTATAGTATAAAACACATAATCATATACGTTTTATACCGCATAAAATAAAAATACATTTATATAATATTACCGCGGGCGTATTATTCATCGTACTCGTGATATTTAATATTTATAAAGCCTAGTTTTCTGGACTAATAAGAACAGTTGCTTTAGAAAATATAACGTCGTCATGACAATTTCTTAAACAACTATTCCTATTAGTTCAGAAAACTTCCATGCTTCTTTTTAAAATATAATTATTTATTTTAAAAAAAATTTAGTCTGCAACAATTTGACATTTCCAACCGTACCTATTATTCATCAATGACCAAAATGAATTCATTCAGTAAACTTCTCATTATACTTTTCCGTTTGACGTAAATACATATTTTAACTATTAAAACTTTTGTATAAAAACAATATTTGATCTGCAAGAACCTGATATTTTCAAACTGTGCCTATTAATTAGAAGTGGATTCACAAAACAAAATTTCTTAAAAACATCTCTCTATTAATCCCTAATAATTTCCCTAACTGCTATGAAAAAAACAGCATTTATTTTGCAACATTATAATACTTTCCAGCTGGTTCATATTAGATGGGAGTACTTTAAGGTCACTGTACCTATAACTGCCCAAAAACAAGGATTGTCAAAAAAATTACTAAAATTACAAGTGTCAACTACCCAGCTAGACACAGTATTTTCTAACTGGTCATATCCACCAAAATTGCAAGTTTCAACGTGCATTAAACAAAACATGGTGCATTTAAATTTTATGTATCCGAAGTTTTCTATATTTGTTATATATTTATAGATTTCATCCTTGCATCCTTACATCAATACCAATATACGTGTTCTCATATCTACAAAACTATGTGAATGGTTTTGTTAGGTTTTGTAAGAGCTATAATTAATATCACTTAAAAGCTATAATTAATAATTAACGAACTCTTTTTTTAAGCTACGTACAGAGTGAAAGCGTTGAGCGGTGCTGTGCGCAAAGCGGTGCTGAAAGCGTAGACCGCTTCAAAACTGCACACGTATAATCAAATGAGAGTGTTCACAGTAAAGCGAAGCTGTAAGCAGTGCGTAAGCATATTCGCAAGCGGTGCGCTTTGAAACTGTTCTGTGCAGTTTTTGAAGCTGAATAGCATGCGTTTTGATTGTTTTTGTATGATATAATAGATTATTTTTTTGCTGCACATTTGTTGCGAGTTCTTTGATTTTACGTATTTTCAATTGATTCATTTGCAAAAGGTTTTATTTGGTGATAAGACCTAAGAAGTGGTATGGTGGACCTAAGAACGGTACCAAAAATAGAAACTTATGACGTAGGCTAATATAGATAAATTGAAGCGCCTATTCAATAGTAAAACAGAGTTTAAATTGCTGAACAATCATCTATTGTAAATATTCTCTGCCACCTTTTGAGGATAGAAATGTACCTGTAATTGGCCCAAAAGAGCACGATCATTTGCTTGGGCTGATTAGAGAGCTAACCGTTTCTCTACTAATTATTCATTATAAGAACATAATGTCCAACCTAAGCCTTTGCTTATAGTTTCATAAAATAATGCGGATAATTTTTTTAAATTTATTATTCGAAAAATGCTTTTACAAATTCATACTAACCATGTATTTGAACCTGATTATATGCATCAAATTAAACTTTAAACATTTAATAAGCATGTAGCACCAATCCTCAGCAAAATCTTATAATAATTATATATAGGGTAGATTTACATTCATCCTTATCCTTCGATGGCATCTTCGGAGACGTTAATATAAAATTCATTATAACGAACAATAAACAGCAACTCTTAATGTCGCTAGATCAAATTTGATTGAGTCATGAACAAAAAATAAAACAAAAAATGTTGATCCAAGATTGTTTTTTTTTTTTTAAACAATCTTGGATTAGGGTGTTGCTAATAGCGTTGAATATAACACGAGCAAAACTCAAGTTTGCCATTTTCTAGGTTATTAACACCTAATCTGTTTTCATTAAAGTTAGATTCAAATGATCTGGAAGAGATCGTAAGGTTTTTAATAGCGTGTTGCTTCTTTTCAATATATAAGTCATTTATTCGTCCCTGTATGGAATATTGTTCTCACATTTGGGGTGGAGTCTACGTAAGTAGTTTGAAATGTCTTGATTGATACAGCAGACAGCTGTTAAGTTGAGCGGCAATTTAAATCTTACTAATGAGCTTGATTCATTGTAACATAGGAGAGATGCCGCTGATTTGAAGGTATTTCACAAGTATATTATTGATGAACAGGTGTCTGCGGAGATCAAGTCGATTTTGCCTGAACCTGCACACGTCGTGAGTTACACCAGAGCATTAATAGTAGTTTTGCGGTCAAAGTGACAAGATGTAGAACTGTCGCTTTTCAATGCCTAACTTTGAATTTAAAAAAAATGTTTTACTTTACATTAAAAAAAAGACTATATGTAAGAATATATGTTGTAAGTTCTGCAACAGTCATTTATTTGTAGTACAACGTTTCACGGGTCCCAAGAATTAATTTATTTACTATGTATTGGTTCGACATATTCGGAATGAAAATTACAGTGATCGAAATGACGTCCCAGTCGCAAGATATCTGTTGATTTAAAATCTGTTTATGAGGAAAACCTTTAACTGCAATTCTGTAATTAAAGATTTTGATTTATTGATTGTTAATTTTATTTTCAAGATTGTTTGGAATTTCAATTGAACGATTGCTTCGCCTCTTCCCAATTTTTGAGAATGAAGTTACACGTAAACGCTTTGGAGCCAACGTTATATGTTTTATTTTTAGATATTTAGCTTATTTTAATTTAAATTAACGTATATTTTTATTTATTGTGCTTTTTACGTGATAATCGATCGAAAAAAACCTATATTTTTTCAGTTGAAGTTTTAAAGAAAAATTGGAAGGAAGCAAATAAAAAAGTTCCAGTAGAACGATCAGGTGATGCGGGTCCGAATGGTTTTGACGAAAATAAATCGTCATTAAGAATCAAATGAAATTTAATTTATAAAAAGCAATTTAAAAAAAAATAAAAATTGTGGATACACAACTTTATCACCGACACTACCTTATTTGAATATATCCGGCGCTGATCAGGTTTTTCGTATTTGACTCCTAACTGAAATTTCAATTGGTTAAAATTCACTAGAGTATTATCCATTTTAGAAATATATAGTTAAAATCGTTTCATGCATATTTTAGTTAACGCGTTTCGGCTGAAAGACTATAATGATAGTGATTAGTGATTAAGGTGGTATGCATGTTTTAATTTTTTCCATTGTAATGTTTTTATTTTAATTTGATTAATTCATGTATATAATATATAAATATATATCAGGGTCTGGTCGGGATATCCCAATCAGGGTCTGATTCGGTTATCCTAAACAGGACCTGATAGGGCAAATAAATAAATATAAATCAATATAAATATAATCAATATTAATATAAATATAATTAAAATGTTTCTATGGACATTCTAGTGCATTCAAAAAATTTTGTTTTATCCTCCCGAAGTTATGGATATAACTGATGAAATTCACCTTTGATTTTTTGATCTAAATTGATCTAATGTGTACCACTTTTCGTTTTTAAATTTTTTAACCGTAAATAAAGACTTTCAGTTAAGAATAGCTCTTCTTCTGATGATGAATTCATTTTGAAAAATGACCATTAAATCAATTTTTGTGCTAGCATATAACTTCGCGTAAAGCATTACTGTGCGCAGTCAACCACTTTGCTCCAGCGCGAAACAGCACCGCTTTGCTTTTTTATATTAGCTAAATTTTACTTTATTCTTTACAAAAAAAACAACTCTATTGATGATTTGTAAAACATTTTTAGGTTATTTTTGAATTTAATAAATGATTCAGATCTTTTGATTGCATCTGGTACTCTGTTAAAAATTAATGGCCCAGAAAATGTTATTGATTTTCTGCCAAATTCTGTTTTGATATTATGAATACTTAGTTTATTCGAATTTCGTGTTGCATAATTATGATCTATATATTTAAATATCAAATTGGACGAAGATAATCCATTTAAGGTTTTGTACATATATATAGCAATCTGTAGTTCATGTAAAACATGTATGGGAAAAACTAAGTGTTCATCTTTAGCATACAGTTCGGAGGTGAAAATAAAGCAGGTAATTTGGACACCACTTTCATACTTTAATTTTGCATGACATGTAACTGCTTGATCCTCGTTTCCGAAGCTGTACCATAAACTAGGATTCCATAATTTATCTGCGAGTGAATAAATGAGAAATAGATCATTAGCAAGACATTTGTAGGAACATACCAAGATAATTTTCTTAGTAGACCAACAATTGGAGCAGTCTAATTGCAGGTGTTATTGATTTGATCTTGCCATGTCATGTGTTCATCAAGTATTACTTCCTGGTTAAACATTCCAATTGAAAAAAATTAATTGGATTAATCGGAATTCTGCATTGGGAATTTTCAATTAATTCCTATTCCAAAAATCTATTTCCAATACAATCCTATTCATTCCTGTTAAATATCTATTTTATTTTTCAACCGTTATCTATAGGAAATGTATATAAATAGGAATCAATTGGAAATTTCCATTGTAGAATTCCGATTAATCCTATTCATTCCTATTAAATCTTTTCCAATTAAATCCTGTTAAATTTATAAGATTGTTTAATTTTTTTCTAAGTTCCTTTTTCCTATTGAATCTCTTGATTTCCGATTGAAATTCAAGTGGAAATTTCCTTTAGAATCCTACAGAACCTCTTTTCCTGTTAAATCCCATTCATTCCGATTGAATTTTAATTGGTAGATCGAAGTCGTCCTATTAAACCATTCAATCCAATTTAATCCTATTGAATTTATATTGGATTTAATAGGATTCAATCCGATCCGAAACACGTAAAAAATGTGAATTGTAGTTTTTTTCTGAGAAACTTCAAACCATACCTTTGAATTGAAAATATTCCAATTACTTCTTTACTTACTTGAGTTTAATTGATCTCAAAAATCCAAAAGGATTCAATAGGTTTGAACTGGAATGTTTAACCAGGGCTCCTAAATATTTGACAGAGTTGACTCTTTCAATAGTGAGACCACAAACTTGAAGTAGAGGTAAGCAATTTATTGATTTATATGGCGAGTGAAACACAAGAAATTTGGTTTTTAATATATTTAGTGAAATCATATTAGATTTAAAGTATTCCGTTAATACAGTAAAATCATATTTAATACTATCGAATATGCTCGTCGGATCTTCAGATTGATAAAATAAAGCAGTGTCATCAGCAAATATTCTATCTTGACCAATTAGCTGTAGGCTAGAAATGTCATTAATAAATATAAGAAAAAGGAGTGGCCCCAAAACACTTCCTTGAGGAACACCACATTGAATATCAAGCATTTCACTACATACTCCATTGAACATAACATATTGCTTTCTGTTAGATAAATAACTCTTCAGTAACATTTTCACCTAGAAAACCATAACTATATAACTTAGCAGTTAGCTAGTAGCAGATCATGGTCAATGCAGTCAAACGCTTTTTGCAGATCCAAAAACAATGCTCCAACAATTTTTTGTCTATCAAGAGCAGTATAAATCATATTACAAATTTCAACTAATGCTAGGACTTAGCCCCTTTCTGAACCCATATTGGAACCTGTAAAAAAACTTATTTTTGTTTAAATATTCAATCAAACGAGTAGCAATAATCTTTTTCAGTATCTTATCAAACACAGACAATGTAGATTTCGGTCTATAGTTTTTGATATTATCATGCTCACCACTTTTAAAGACAGGGATAACTTTCGCAATCTTTAGACAGCTTGGATAAACTCCAGTTCTTAATATCTCATTAAAAATATCCGACCTTACACTAGAAAAAAAGAAAGCTCTACATTTTATTACACTATTACCTACATTGTCTGGACCGCCGCCCTTACTGTTTTTTAATGTGCAGATTATGTTAAATACTTCTATTGGTGTTATTGAAGAAAAGTACATGGAGTTAGAACTATTAGGAATCGTATTGAATTTGTATATATTTCTGTCTGAATTGATAGAGCTTCCAATTGAACTACCAATTTTAACAAAGTGATTATTAAATAAGTTGGCAATATCAGCAGAGGTACGAAAAACGCGACCATCACAGCTAATAGAATCACAATCAACAGATTTGCTCGAATGGTTATTTAAAAATAAATTAACATTCTTCCACAACTCAGTTTGGCTTGAGTCAAGAAACATTTTATTGAAATATTGTTTTTTTGCTATATATTTTTTCGACTTTAATTGTTTACTGAGGCTGTCTAGCTCAGATTTTACAGTGACATCATTTCTATTTAATTTATGTTTCTTCAGAAGCTTATTTTTCCTACGAATCAAATGCCAGATATCATACGTAGTCCATGGACACAATGTATTTTTAAGTTTAGCTTCAACACTTTTAGTTTTAGTAAATTTGTCAATTAACTCATTATATTTTTCACTAAGCATTATAAAAATACCATTTGGCTCCATACTGTCAAATGGTATTGAATACAAAAATTTATCAAAACTTTCATTTACTTTTTCAGTCTCCCTGACGGAAAAAAATCTATGAAAAACTATGAAAAATTCCAAGAAATTCAATGAAAAGCTATGAAACGAAAAGTCATAAACAATAATAATTTTTCATAGAAAATAATAGTAACAAATATAATTTTTTAGGAAAAAGTATGAATTTCTCTGCAAGAGTATGCCTTTGAAAAATGAAAAACTATGATAAAACTATGAATATGAACATGTTATGTTTTTTAAAAATCTCTTATTTTCTATGAAAAATAGGTAGCCATTTATGAATTTATCTGAAAAATTATGTTTATGAACTATGAAAAACGAAGAAAATATCTGATTATTGAGCACGTAAAATTTTTTTGATTCCTATTTTATTTCGGTATTCAAAATAGCAATTTTTGTAGATAGATAGATTAGATTTATATGAAAACCAAATTTGGCGGAAACTCAGAGGGCGAAAGTTATAAAAGTCAAACAAAATTTCTGAATATTCCGAAAAGGTAACGTTGCGTTTTAACAAAAGCATATAATAATCATTTTATGTCAGTTTCAGTTACACCTTAATTCGATAGTTAATCGCTCAGTTTTGAAGCAGATTAGCGAGGCTTTATAATTTGAGAATTTAGTATAAATCTAAATTTAGTTTAAATCTCAAAGGGGACCAATGCGAAGTTGAAAGTTTGAGAGTATATAACTTTTGCCACCGCATTTGCGCACAATTTTTTCACAAATGCAAAATGATGCAAAGGACCTAATCTTTCCATTTATCTATAAAAACCACCTTGTTGAAAACTGGGATAAATTAGGAACAATTGTGAGCTTCTCTAAAAATTTTTTGTTTTTACATTATCATTACTGAACATGCCAAGATTTGTGTTTAGTATTATATGTTATTTTAGCATAAATCTTATAGAAACTTAAAACAAAGCAGTACAATTAATTTTTTTATTTATTTATTTTCAAATCTCATTTTTCAATAGGAAATACATTTTTATAATATAATAAGAATCTTTGATTCATGTAAAATAAGTCTTTGATTTCATAATTATATAGGAAAGAGTTTCTTTAACTGTAATAAATTCAAAACACATATTATCAATCACCATAACAACCACGAGATATATCAATAATATAGTCATTATTCTGACATTGCATTAAAATACATTGGCCTTTTAATTCACTTGGTTTGCAAATTTGTAAATTATTGCTTCTTATAAAACATTTCTTAATATGTGTGATGTTTACAAAATGATTGGAAAGAAAAGGTTTGGAATGTATTATTATTTGTTGAAAAAATATAATTATATCAAAATTATTAGAAGATTCCTGCACTGGAATTTTACAAATATTAGAAATTATACCTCTTTTCCTATCATTTGTAATTATTACGGAATCATCCGTTTTTTTTTACGCTTGTATAATACAGAGGTATAACGTATACCATTAAAAAATGATTTTTTAGATCACTTTCTATGTCACTTAAATTATAGGGTATTCCAGAACCTATTAAAATGCAATCATCCGTTCTAATAAATTTCTTAACATGATCATTCAATAACTCTTCGCGAAATTCTTCAAATCGATTACTTTGCGCAAATTTAGAAATAAGCTCTGGTAATAATTTAAAACGCATATATCTACCTGCTATTTGGGTAGCAATTTCAAAGGGACTTGTCTTTAAGTTTAAAATTAAACGATTTTCGTTTTCAAAACAAAACGCATTGTGATTTGAAAGCGGACCCCAATTCTTCACATCTTGAACCAAATGGAGCAACAAATGAATATTATACGTCATTGCCCCTTTGCCAAAATATATTTGACAGAAGACAACAAACCTAATCAGAAGTATTTCAGCAGTTCTCAACATTGCTTGAGTAATAGAATCTCGTAATAATATTTCAATTGCTGCTACTAAAGTCGCAAGATGATCGAAAATCTTTTGGGGTAGTTTTGCATATAAACAAGGTAGTGAGTAGAATAATAACCACGAACGATACTCTGATGCTTTCCATAGTTTTCGATCACATAAACTTCGAGGAGTTCTTGTTATTATATTTGGCACTCTTGTTGATTTCAACAGATGATTAATTGCAGCTAAATTATTTGGATCACCAAGATAATATTCTTTACCAGCGGAAGTTAAAATTATTTCTGTATATTGTTTTGCAACACCTAATAAGACAGAATGCATGTAGTCTACAACCATGCCTCTTCTTAGATCAAAGCCATGTAGATTCATTAGAACAGATGGTCCATGGACTCCACAGATGCTTTTATTCAGATTTTTTACTGCATAGGTATCACACATATTTTTTCGAATTGATAAATCAGTTCGTTCTGATGGTACTTCTGTTGACATTGTGTATTTCCTAAATCCATTTACGTCTTCAGTTGGGTGTTCACAAAACGTACATCCATATATTCCATTGAATTTCTTCATGTTGAGTATACAGCAACGTGCACATGAATCTACGCAACATCCCAAGGCAAACACTTTACTGGTTACTTCTTCTCCCTTGTAAATCCAAGTGATACCTTTTGTTGCTAAATCGTTTGCTTCATTTACAAATGGTTTAAGAAAAACATTCATGGGAGGCTGTTTTGATTGAACCCATAAACCAGCAAGGATGATATGTTTTTTTCGCAATTTTAAAGGAAGCTCATTTAGCATAATATATATCGGCCAAATCGCTACTTTACTTGATGTCGCTGACTGACACCCATCTGTATTAAACATAAATGACAAATTTTTTTTTTCCCCTGAATTGTATGTTGTTTCGAACCGTTGATAAACTTCACCGTTATACACATCTTCCATCGCTTCGATATTCTCTTTTCTTCTATCTACCTGACAAAAAATATTATTTTGAACATCTTCAATCTTTAACAACGTATGTAATTGTCTTTTGATGTTCATAGTCATAAACAAGCATCGATTATCTCGACTATTAAGTATTGTTTGACAATTATCACAAATTATATTGCTTGTTCTATATTGGTCAGTTGTGCGAATTCCAATATAAATTTCACAGTTATAACAATAAATATGATACGTAAATGATTCATTGTTGATTGGAAAATACTCATTAAATCATCCATGTTTTCGTGCAGATATAACGTCTTTGTTAAAAAGCTTATTTATTGTCATTAATAATCTCATTGTGCAAGTCCAAGTTAATGAATCCTGCATTGCAATACACATTACCATTGATAACAAATCGCCACGAGTAGTAAGTGTGCAATTACAAAGCGTACGGGAAAAATAATGATCTTGTTTATTTTGATTTGGATTTATCATATTCTCAACGTTAACAAAATCATCTTGGGTGTTACTGTGTACGTCAATTCTCAAATTATCAATATCAATATTATAATTATCATTATCACTGATACAGTTATTTCGGGCCCAGATTTTGTGAGAATTATGATTTTCGAAATCTAATTCATCACTATAATTTTCATTATAAGACACTTCAAAGTAGTTGCTGTCATTGATTTCTGTATCATCATCATCAGGATTGTCCTTATCATCTATAATATCTGAATTGTGAACCGAATTTTCTTGAACTCCCCCCATTTCAACTTCACTGTCATGTAATTCTTCATTTCTATCATAGTCTGAATTATCTTCACAACTGTTTCTACAATCATTTTCTGAATCCCCTTCACTACTGCTATCACAACTATTTTCTGTAGTATCATTATTACTACTATTGAAAACTAAATCCATACCATTATCCTTATAAATATCTGTAACGTTGTCTGCAACAGCGTCTTCTCCATTTTCTGAATAAATTACTTCGTTTATCCCTTCTTGAAATTCATGCTTTTCCGCGTCGTTTTCATTGAATTTATTAGGATGTGAAACAGGAATCTATTATATAAATAAATGTTAGACACAAAAACCCCCCAAAATTACTAACTTCACATCTTACATGATTCGATTGTTGATTATTGTCTTGTTTTCTCCAATAATAAAGAGTTGATCGTGGTATTTCATAATTAGTGTTAATGCCATAATACTTTTTATATTTTCCTTTCGGCATAATAGAAAATGAAAACCAATCCCACTAATTTGACCTTGATTTGTATTTGTTAAAATTAATTTAATATTTTTTTTTTTTTAATTTTATATTAGTTGGCTGAGGCGTGAGCCCATATCGCCAATGGGTTACATTTTAGTTCCCCTGATCTATAGGTGGGCATATTCTGGCTGTGTCTCTATGACCAAATAAGAATTCGGTACACCTTACTTGAAAATTAGACAAGTGGTTACCGATGTTCTTAATTGGAGACTGAAAATAGTCAGAAGCTACCCGTCTATAATCAAGCATTATATTTATATAGGAATACAAATTTATACAAATCAAATTGTCCTAGGAAGGACGAAATCAACTACATCATGATGACCTGTCTTGAGAGATATGAAATCTGTCCTCTACTGCCGTCCTGCGCAAGACCAAAACATTTAAAATGAATTGTATCTGTCAGTCCGACAGTATTGGAAGAATTCGATATCTCTTCAAAACACCCCATGATGTAGTCGATTAAATATTAATTGAATGACAATTATTTTGTGACAAGTAATAAGCAAAACTACTGTACAATAACAAAGTTAAGTTAATAATAAAATATTGTTTTAACTTGAATGTAATTTTAGGTGTTTTTACTTTAGTTATCAAATTAAAATTTGTATGATTTATAGCAAAATAGATTTAATTAATTATGGATTTAATTGATTTTATATAAAATTTCAAATAAGAGTGTCAATAATTATATTGGATTAATAAAATCCAACAAATTAAATTCACTCCACTTGATAACACACCACTAACACATAATGTCATCAATACGTCATATTGAGACATGTGTAATACAAGGGGTGCGTTGACATATGATGATGACGTAGTTTCCTCTTTAAAAAATATATGCGGCATAACGATTGTAAAAATTCCATGTGGATTTATAATTGATGAACATATAATATTTATATTTATAAATTTGATCCTATGATGTTTTACTTAATGGAAGTTTAAACATGTTGAAACAAGTATGAAGACGTGATATATCGAATAAATGTTGACATTGTAGATTTGATGATGTAATTGACATTTCCATTTTGATTGCAGAATTATCATGAAAAATTGTTGTATATGAACTACATTCCATCAAATTCACTTATCCAAATAATCTTATTCAAATGGTGAAATATGACGCGATGATGTTAAGTCTTCAAGATGTCTGGTTGATTTCAATCGCCATTACAAAATAGATTACCGCATGATGGAAATTTGCTATGTATAAAATTGATAAAAATCATAGCCATCCGATGTTATTATTATCTGATATTATGTTAAATAGAAAGAATTCATCACAATTATCAATAAAAAGCTTCAATTAACCATTTAAAAAACTATCAACAAATATAATTTAATATAATTTCATTTTTTAGATTTATACTTATCGGGATATATGTTTGACGACCTACCACATCGGTAGACCGGACAGAAGTAATTTAATATTTAATAAAACTCTATTTTATTACAAAACACACTAATAAATTTATCACAATAACAATTTATCTATATTAAAAAAACTTTAATAACACAAAACAATCTTGAAATTGAAATAAAAAACAATAATTTTTAGTTTACGAATTACAAATCAGCTGATTTCAGGTGTCAAAATAATTTCTTGACAAATGTTTATATCAGCGCCATTCAAAAAAGTTGGTATGAACAAAACCTCTGATATTCTTCAAGCCAATTCATTGACGTCATATTAAAATAACAATGAACATTGCCATATGCAAAAAATTAGATTGGTGTTTTTGATTAAATTTTTTGAATTTTTTTTATATGGAGTTTTATTTTTCTAGATGGCGTTAAGGCGATTTTTCTTATATTCAGTTTTAATTTCAAAATGGCGCTACAAGCTTAAGATTTTTTGTGTGTTAAAAAATGAATCAGGCTTGTATATTGGGGGTTTTTGTATGACTATGAAACTGTCAAGTATTACTAAAAGTAAAGCGAAGCGTATTGTTTTACTGTCAGCCATTTTAATATATTTATAGAATTGTTTTGTTTTAATTCAATAGTGCAATAATTGCCAAAGGGTAATTGTATTACTATAAGTAAAGCGATAACTATAATTTGTGAACAGTCAGACATTTTGAAATAGAGAATTGTTTTTTTATTAATATTAAATATAATTGATTAGTCCTGCCTTCTAATTTAAATTCAGTGTGATAATTATTAGTGATAACAGTGCAATTGTTGCCAAAGGTAATTTGTTCCAGTAATAATGAATAATTACAAGAAAGCGTGTATATATTTGTGCAAAAAAAAGAAATATATAAAAACAGATCTTAGTGATATAACTGATTATTCGAAGGAAGTATATGATCCGTCTAAACCGGCAGACAAAAAAAAAAATTTTCATTACGTTAATAATATTGGAAATTTAGAACCTTGTCAAATTGCAAAAGTAGCAAGTAAGTTTGAGTGCAAACATATTTTAACTTTGATCAGCTATTATGATTTTAGATAGGTTAATTTTTTGTCTTTAACGTAATAGACTAAGAGCCCGCAACGGCCAGACCTTCGTTATTTTATAAAAGCTGAAAGTTTCACTGCGTATGCCCCCTACTCAGGTAGTAACGATGAGCGACATATGAAGTTTGGATCATGGTGGCTTTGGCAGGGAGCAGGTAACAAAGGGGCCTCCAAAGTTTCGTGAAAGTATCAAAGGTAATTTTTTTATATATTCTTCGGGATAGCATTAGAAGTCACGTCACCCATTGCCACATACTTACTGTCGTAGCAACCCCCTGCCAGACACCCTTAAACTTTATCAATTCGTTAAAGTTTAAAGGTGTCTGGCAGGGGGTTGCCACGATAGTAAGTGTCTGGCAATGGGTGACGTGACTTCTAATACTATCCCGAAGAATATATAAAAAAAATAATCTTTTATACTTTCACGAAACTTTGGAGGCCCCTTTGTTACCTGCTCCCCGCCAAAGCCACCATGATCCAAACTTCATATGTGGCAAATCGTTCCTACCTGAGTGGTATGCGCAGAAAAACTTACAGCTTTCATAAAATTTTTCAATTTTTTCAAAAATGGACTTATACCACTTTTAAAAAAACGGTTCATATGTTGTGTATATTTGTTGGCTAGGAATATATAGCGGAGGTATGGAGGCCCAATCTGGTCTCTGGTATGTTGCTGTTGTTGATATGTATTCTAATGAATTAATTTTTTTGGCCTATATGTTTTGACATATCATATCATATCTTATCATATTATATTTTATTTCAATTTAATATCATATTGATATTATAATTTTGGTGTATAATTATGTCTATATGTATATATATTTAGTTTATGGGCATGTTTAAATTGTTTAGTATATTTTTGCTGTATGGCTCCTGCCATAATTTTTTTGTAAAATGTCTATTTTCTGGGCAATGTATTGGACCTCGGCCTGTTTGCCGTCAAGTGTAAAATGAAAATAAATAAATAAATAAAAAATTTATCGTGGAAAATATTTAAGATTAAGTCAAATTGTTTTTGTTGAATTGTTATTAATATATAAAACACAACTGAAAGTTTATATAAATTGTCGTTCAAGTAAATTTCATTTCAACACATTATCATTTAGGCGAGATTGTTTATTCTTGTTTCTTATTCAAGTTCTTGATATAATTAAATATATTGTTTATAGGTACCAATGTTGCTTTACAAAAAAAATTAGATTCACACAGACCGGTTGTTCCGAAGTTGCATGAATCATTCTACAATAAAGAGTCTGAAAAAGAAAATTACCCAAAAATAAAGAAACAACTGCATCGAAAGAACAGCGTAAGGTAAGATAAAAAGTTGCAAACATTCAGCTGGCCTTAACTTTTTTCTGATAGTTTATAATCGCTTAGTTTATAATTCTTAAATAACAAAAATTTTATTTTAGAAGATGCAAACTGCCAAAATCAAAGCCAAGCAAGCGACAGCTTCTGCAATAATGGAAGCACATTTGAAAAAAATGCAAATTCAAACTTCTGGAACACTGGCCAAAAAGGAGGAAATGCAAAAAAATGCTCAGAAGAAAAATATGGTAGATTCCATAATTGAACAAAAATATTCAGACAAGAAAGCAATCGATAATCAAAAGACTTCTGTAAAAGACAAAAAAGGACATTTAAATGATAAAAAACTGTTGAAGCGAAAATACGAGTTGGAACCTGAACAATCTGGGAAAAAAAAAAAAGAAGATTCAGAGGTAAAAAATATCAATTAAACATACATCAGAATTGACTATTTATTCGTTTAATGAAACCCCAATTAGAATCTTATAAATTATTGCCAGATATTTTTCAAAGATTTATATGTAGCTAAAATGTGAAAATTTTCCCTACGGTAATAATTATTTAATTTCTTGTATAACGTTTCAATTTGTAAATTATTATTTCAGCCTGTATTTACCACCGTTTCTGCACTCTTAGAGAGTGTAGATGAGGAATTTCGTGAGCTTAGTGCAGTAAGTTTGTTTTTGAAGCAAAACAGAAAATCATTGCTCAACTGAGTTTTTAATAAATCATTGTGTCCTCAATTTCTTTTATTCTAGCCAGTGATTTATGCACCATCAATATCGACACCTAAAAGTTCGCGAAGAGATTCTAGAAGATCATCCATAACATCTTTTAAAGATTTTATGGAACGATCACATATGAGTTTAGTGATAGACTCACCTAGAAGATCGCTAGAACGATCATTTGGAAGTGTAGTTCTAACATCACCCAGAAGCTCGATGGAAAGATCGCCCAGATACCACCCTACAAGCTCGCCCGAAAGATCAGCAAACAACTCTTTAAAAGAACACCAAAGTTCACAGATATCGTCACTTAGAGACTCATTGGTAAGTTTAGTATATAAAAAGTTTTATGAAACCTATGAGATTTATAAAACTGATTTTCGTCAGTATGTGACTTAATGATTGGTTGTGGAAAACCAGCTAGACCATATTTGGAATGTAAAATTAGATAATTTTTATTAATTTAAGTTTATCTTTTAATTTTTTTTAGACGAAAATCTCAACTCAACAAAATCTAAATGAAATTACCGAGAAATATAAAAATTTAAAAATTGAATATGAAAAAATGAAAGAAAATTACGAAGGAGAAAAGAAAAAAGTAAAAAAATTAGAAGATGAAGTTTTAAAATTGAACAATTCTGTAAAAAATATACAGAACCATTTAGTGTCTGCTTTAAAGACCATAGAAAGAACAACTCTGAATGAAAACATAATATGGGAGAGGACAGAAGATAAGGAAAAAGAGGTGAATAATGAAGAAGATGTAACCGATTAAGGAAAAAATGTTGTCGTTAAAACTTCGATTTTTAATAAGGGTAAAAGAGCACCACAGCCCTCTATATTTGTAAACACAATGGCTTACGAAATTTGGGACTATGGCCGTCTTGCGAAAAGATGTGTAAAAACACAAAATCGAAAAACCTTTTTAAATGCGACCACAGAAGCCAACAATCAAAATATTTCTCTTAAAGAATTAACACCCACAAAGAAAGAAGTGCTTGAGCAGCATTTTCAAAATTATTTAAAAGCAAAGGGCTATACTAGCCAATCTTACAATGATAATTTGAACTTATTAAATAAGCATTTAAATACAGCTATAACTGGTGCAAGACGGCACATAAATCCCGAAGAATATAGACAAAAACAGGCACATATGGATAAAACAACAGATTAATAAACTTTAGCTTATAGGTTTTAGATATTTATATGAAGTATAGTATATTGTTACGTTTTTCCAACCTTACTTCGAATTGACCTTACTCTCAATTCGATAAACGTAATTCCCAATCTCTTCCTGAGTTCGATCACTGATTAGTAAGCACAAACACCAGGTTTTATTAAGAATTCAACACCTTAATTGTTCCACAACAACAGGAAAACAATACAGCAAACAATATTCCTAACTAGAATATTGTTTGAACAGCTTCAGAAACTCCAACGGTTTATTGTAGAAATTTTCAGTTCACAACGTTGAAAATAATACACAAAATATTTCTACTCAATAAAACTTATAACTTTATTACACTTATAACTTTACACAAAACTAATCTAAAGATCACTTTTATAATTTTAACTTCACAATCGCAGGTTTAAAATAAACTAATTTACATTTAATTTCGCTTTACTGTCGCAGGTCTAAAATAAAACTAATTAAAAACTACAAAAGGTATTTTTCTTATATACCTTCTGCAATACTTCTAGATAATTCGACATCACTTTCCAGAAACCTTGAGAAAACATTAGAATACTCGATTATTTTACGTTATGTTGATTTGATTCATCAAATCGTTTATGTTGACCCCATTTCTAAGAAGAGACAACAACAACAATATTCATTTCATTAATCTGTTGTAGTATTTTGTTAATTTGATTTTTTTGATTTTCCTAGAAGTAACCGTAATCGTCTAGATTTTTCTGTAATCGTTTAGATTTTTCTGTATTCGTAACATTACCCTCCACTTAAGCCTGTTCGTCCCGAACAGGATCTAGATTTCTCCTCCAATTGTTGAATCCAAACATTTTTTTTTTCTTTTCCTATTTCCCAGGCTGTTCAGAATTACTTCCGGTTCCTTTCTAAGTCCTTGGCCATTACTTTGTTTTATGTCAGCACACCGTGATGAGTAGGAATTCTCATTATTTCTAAAGTGCTTCTTATCATTTCCCTTTGGGAGTTTCACAATGCCATGTCTCCGAATCATTCTCATTTTCAGCTGCGATTCATCCCCGTTTGCAGCTATTTGAACCACTTCATTTACATTGCTCTCTTCGCAATGGATCGGAACTTGTTTCCTTTTCAACTCTCGGCGTTTGTTCAAACGTCTGCGTTGGTTGACGTTTCTTTCCCTCATCTGTTTGGATGATGGTTCTGGATTTTCCCCTGCATTGCATAGTTTCTTATCGCTGCCAATATCTATGGATTCTGCTTCATTCACAAGTAGTGGCATCTCAACATTATTAACCTTTAGGATTCCACGTCCAAAATCGATGACGAATCCGCTCGCCTTCATGAAGTCCATCCCTAAAATGACTTCATCCATAATGTCTGCCACTAGAACCTCTTGTTGATAGCAGTTATTTCCCAATTTTATTTCAGCGATTCTTTTACCTTCTATTTCAGCGCATTCTCCAGTTACTGTTTGGAGTTTCAATCCATCTGATGGTTCCAAAACACCGTCAATTAAACCTTTGCGAACGAATGTTCGAGCTGAACCTGTATCCAGTGTCATGAAGCAACCTTTACCTTCAAGTTGTCCGTTGATACCCAAGCTTTCTCCATTTACCGCAATTCTTGAAATTGGAATGTAGGCGGCATTCTCCTCACTTTTTGGCTTTACAGTTGCACCTCCAACAGGCTTCCGTTGAATAGGAGACGAAGATCTATCACGCTTCCTGTTCCAGCAGTCCTGGGAGATATGGCCCGATTTCCTACATATCCAGCACAGGAGTTTTCTACTGCTGTTCCTGAACCCTAAGTGCTCCATTTCTTCGGCTCCTCTGTTCTTCACAGAAGACGACAATCTGTCTGCTTCCCCGTTTGTCTTGCACTCCCGTGCCATGTGACCCTCTTCATCACATACCCAGCATCTGATGTCGCTTCTATCTCTGTGTGCCAAAACTTCCCCTTTGATGTTCCCCTCTACATTCCTTTTTCTGCTTCCACCAGATGGCATACACATCCTCTGTACCATCTCATATTGCATTGCGTATGCGACAGTTTCATGGAAAGTCGCCTTAGGTGTAGTCATTACTTTGATCCTGGTTTCTGGATCTCGGATACCATCAATGAAGGCCTCGATCTTCATTTTCTCCATGAAATATGGTGGTGTATTTGAGTGTGCTAAATGAACAAGCCGCTCTACAGCCGAGGAATAATCCTGTAGAGATTCACCATTTCGTTGCAAGCGACCTTTTAGCTCAATCCTGTATAATTCCTTTTTATGGTCGCTGCCATATTTTCGTTCCAATGCATTCATTACTTCAGCATAGCTTTTTCGGTCGTTTGCCGGCACCGCCTGTAATGCTTCAGCTGCTTCCCCCTTTAGAGCAACTATCAATGCAGCAAGACGGTTTTCGGCGTTCCAAACATTTTGATCTGCTGCAGTCTCGAACTGGAACTTGAAGATGCCGAAAGATGTGGTACCGTCATATGATGGTGGTTTTAATTTGATATTTGCTACTTGATGTACCACCTGTGAGGTAACTTTGGTCGTCTCAACATCCTGCAACCGTTTTTCGAAATCATCAACTTTGGAAAGTACCTTTTTGTTTTCGTCAAGCACTTTTTGTTCTAATTCTTGGATTTCACTTTGAATTTTCTCGACTTTTCCATCGAATGCCGTTGACATTTGTAGAAGTTTCTCATCCATAATTTGTTTGACTTCATCGCGACTCATAGCAATGTTTGTGTTTATTCCTTCTAACTGCTGATTGATGTTGAGACTAATTTCTTCCTTATTAGCAGCCAAGCTTTGATTTACATTGGAACTTACAACATCCAGTTTTTGATTCATATTTGCATTTACGGCAGCCAATTGCTGATTCATATTCAAATTTATTTGTTGCATCATAGCCATTAACTGCGTAAAATCACAATTTGCAGGTGGCAATGAAGATGTTGTTTCCGCAACAAAACTTTTCTCCTCATCAGCTGCCACTAGATCATTATTTGTACTAATCACTCCAAACTGGTAACGTTCCACGTCCATTCCATTGGCTTCCATACCTTGTCGAAGCCGTAGCATTAATTCAGTTTTGTTTCCACTTGTTGACAATCCACGTTGTTCTAGTTCTTTCTTTAACTCTAGAACCTTCAAATCACTTAATAAAACCATTATTAACAGCTAACTAATCCGCCGATGTCACCAATGTTACGTTTTTCCAACCTTACTTCGAATTGACCTTACTCTCAATTCGATAAACGTAATTCCCAATCTCTTCCTGAGTTCGATCACTGATTAGTAAGCACAAACACCAGGTTTTATTAAGAATTCAACACCTTAATTGTTCCACAACAACAGGAAAACAATACAGCAAACAATATTCCTAACTAGAATATTGTTTGAACAGCTTCAGAAACTCCAACGGTTTATTGTAGAAATTTTCAGTTCACAACGTTGAAAATAATACACAAAATATTTCTACTCAATAAAACTTATAACTTTATTACACTTATAACTTTACACAAAACTAATCTAAAGATCACTTTTATAATTTTAACTTCACAATCGCAGGTTTAAAATAAACTAATTTACATTTAATTTCGCTTTACTGTCGCAGGTCTAAAATAAAACTAATTAAAAACTACAAAAGGTATTTTTCTTATATACCTTCTGCAATACTTCTAGATAATTCGACATCACTTTCCAGAAACCTTGAGAAAACATTAGAATACTCGATTATTTTACGTTATGTTGATTTGATTCATAAAATCGTTTATGTTGACCCCATTTCTAAGAAGAGACAACAACAACAATATTCATTTCATTAATCTGTTGTAGTATTTTGTTGATTTGATTTTCCTAGAAGTAACCGTAATCGTCTAGATTTTTCTGTAATCGTTTAGATTTTTCTGTATTCGTAACAATATTATCATATGATTTTGTCTAAATATATTAAATATATACTCATATATAGAAAGCAAATTTAATGTATGATAACTAACAAAGTATGATAATAGTATTACAATACTGACTATTATAATATTATTAGTATTAATAAGTATTACTACTAGTTATAATTTATGTGTTAAGCTGAAATCAACAGTTAATTTTTATAAGCACAGTTCTTATTTTTCTATCATGTTATTTAATTGTTTTTGAAATGTTTAATACTAAAAAAATATTAATGCATAATCACAACTTGTTCTATCTAATTTGAAGGTATATAAATAAAATAAAAATAAAACGAAAATAAATCTCTTTTTGCAATCTTACGATTCTAAAATAGGGCGTAAAGTAGGTTTTTTTCTTCAGGTTATTTCTTTATTGAAATAACGCGTAAAATTACCTTTTACGCCCTAAAGCTTAAATATTTGATACTCAAAAGAAAAAATTATAATTCAACCCTATTTACAAAGAAAACATTCATATATTTACAGACATGTGTTTTGTAAAATTTTTTTGTTTGAAAATTGTTTAATCGCTTGGATGAATAAAAGAATGAAGAATAAAATAAAAACAAATAAAATTTAATAAATTGGTTCATTAGAAATTTAGGTAACAAATTGCAAAAAACTGTTAAATAAATTTTTTCAACAAATAGTTTACTAAACTTATTTATGTAAATAAGTGTATTTTTCTATGTTTAAATAATACAAAATCTTACTCGTACAACAAACTTTGTACGTAATTCGGACATCAAGTATCTTTTTGCTTTCGAGTGTTGCTTTGATTTCACTCCCAAGCAAAAAAGTCCTACTTTACGCCGTTAATACATAATTAGCTATTTCGCCCTATGTTTCGGGTGAAGTTTAAAATCTAAGTAGGTAATGCTATGATTTTTGCCGATACGCAATTCAAAGATGTTAAGTAGGAACATTCTGATATGAATGTAAAATTATTCAGTTTCTTGTTGAATGGGTATGCATAATTTTTTATTCGTATGGAAACATCCTTCCAAAAATGACACCTTCGAATTTCGAACCGCAACCATCATAGTTTTGCATACCTATATTTTAAATCTTCATTAATCATAGTCATAGGAATTCATAGAAATTCATAATTTGTAGAAAAACTATGAAAATAATTATGAAAATTTATGAAAAATGTCCAAATTTAGATATGTTTTTCATTAATTCTGATAGTTTTTCATATTTTTTTATAGTTTTTCATAGTTTATCATATTTATTTTTCATAAATTTTCATTTTTTTTTCATAGTTTTTCATACTTTATTTTCCGTCAGGGCTGTTATGCGCTTTTCAATCCTTTTTCTTTTGTATTTTAATGCAAAGCGAAAGTTGGAGAAAAGAAAACTATGATCACTTAAATTGGAATATAAAGTTGATGTAGAAACATTATCAACGTTAAAAAAGCTGGAGACAACATGGTCTAGAATATTACCACTAGCAGTACGTGTAACATTGGTATTAGTGACAATTAAACCAAAGCTAAGAAATAAATTCTTATAGTTTGTCACAAAATCTTTTATTTGATGTTTTATTTGTTTTATTTGATGGAATGTTTATATCACCAAGTAAGATGTTATCAAATTTCCTATCCTTTGAAAGCTGAATTTCTAAAAAATCCATAAAGGAAACAATGTTAGAATCTGGTGGATGATAAATTGCCCAAAGCTTGGTATCCACAAATTTAGAGAGCTCAATTTCAATAAATTGAAATGGGTACTTGCCATAATCAGCATTCAAGAGTCGAAATTCAATATCCTTCCTAATAAATAGTGCCAGACCACCACCAACTCTATCATCTCTGCAAGAAAATATACTGTTATAATTGTTTACATTATAGGCCATTACATTCTTACTCTGCACCCAGGTTTCTGAAATTACTATAATATGAACATCAGATTTCAAAGAATCAATAAATTCCAAAATGCCATCAAATTTATCTAAATTATTATTATTATTAATTTTTTTTTTTTTTATATATTTATTGGTGCTTTATATTTCAATTTATTTCTTATATACAGGTATGTAACAGATCAAAGTAAACTTAAGACCAATAAATAAGCCTAATTCAAAAATTAATTTAGTATCTAAGAAAACGATTAATTCAAAAATATAAATGTTATTATTTTAATTCTCTAAATATATAAATTTTCGCGCTTTCAGCACCGTAGCGTCGAGTCCATGTCTATGAGGAGTTGTGTTTTTGAAGAGCCTGTAGGAGATGGTTAAGTTAATGCGGTTGTGAGGGAGAGAGGAAAGGGTGAAGCAATAGCTAAAAGTGTCTGTTAACCATAGTGAAACCCAGGTCTTCTTCCGGAGTAGAAGGAGACCTCGTTTCGGAACATATGCGAGTACAAATCTGTAACTGCCATGAATATTGAAGGGTAAATGTATTCAGCTTGAGCATCATGCTCAGTCTGGAAATCGTCCTTACATTGTTTGAGAAGTCTATTGGGATGAGAAATGATTCTGTTATTGTGGTTAATCAATAACTTAATTAGATGTTGATCTAATGGGTTTAGATTTGCATTGAGGTATAACTGTTCGTTCGAAACGTATTTGAAGTCCATCTGTCTATACGTATTAGTAGCCCGTCTCAGAAGTTTCCTTTCTTGTAGTAACAGAAGATCCATGTGGGATTTAGATAGGGTATACCAAACGGGAAATGCATATGTCACTATTGGTCTAATCAACTGTTTATAAATTAGTAATTTGGTTGTCGTTGAGAGGCCATCGGGATATTTGAATACTGAGTAAACCATATGATATGCTTTGTTTGAGTTTTGTATAATGTGTTTTGCGTGTTGGTTAAATTTAAAAAGTTCATTAAAGTTTATTCCTAAGTATTTAATTGATCTCGATAAAGGAACAATGGTACCGTTAATGTTAATTGTAAGCTCTTTTCTTTTAAGAGTTTTCGCGTTTGGCTTGTACTTCTCTCGTTTCAGATTAACTTTCAAATAATGCATTGTACATTTAGAATTCGAAGAAAAATAAATTTATACTTTGTAAACTTAATTGTGTCGACCATCGGGACTATTTATTTATATATTTTTTATTTTTAAGTTTTAGTTCATAAAATGTACATACATTTTTGTAGCTTGGTATGTTTATTGAAAATTTTAGCTTGAATAGTTACATGAAATGTTTTTACTGTAGCAGTATCCAATTTGCTTATCAAAATGTATCATTTCTTTGGTTTGGTACTTTTTTGTTGTGTATTAAACCCTAAAAACAAACTCCTGATTTGGTTCCTTTGATGTTCTTACCGTTGAAATGTGCGTGTGATAAGATATCATTACTTTTTAATTGTTTTTTTACGTTGTGTACCTAATCTCTCTAAAAAAATGCTGTATTTGCATTTTTGATGTTTTTTTTCCGCTTGAAATAACTATGAATCTATTCAGTTCTATTTAATCACTTCACTACACAATGATTATTATTTTTTTTTCCTCACAAAAGTTCTCAGAACAGAAAAATAATTTTATTTTTTTTCTCAAAAATATTCGACTCTACTTAACACAACACAAATTCTCTCTCTAACTAAAACTTTCTAAAAAATTATTATTAATTGGAAGTCACAGAACAGATATTTTGTTTTACTATGAAATCATCAACATTTAAAAAATACTCATTATAACAGTTTTTAATTTAACGCACTTCTTGGAAAACGCGCAGTTTTGGCCAACATGTCCGATTTTCTGGTACCCGAAGCATTGAATAATTTCTTACTTTTTATTCTCTCCCAGTCCACTATTTGATGGAACAGAAAATTTAAGTGTAGAATATCTGAAAGGTCGACCTGTTTCAAAATGAATTTTATACATATTAAGATGAAATTTTTATTTTTGTTTTCGGAGTGCAGTAAAATCACTATATAACAATTTGTTGTTTTTCTTTTAGAAGCAGAGTTTCCGCTATTGATTTTACGGTTTTTTTAAAAAAAAAACACTATTTATAATTTATATAATTATTAAATATATATAGTCTTTAATTTATAGACTATTTATTATTTTTAAAAAATATGTTTATTCCAATATTTCGACCTTGCGGGTCATCATCAGGGGTTACATATATTTTATTATATTAAATATTACCTACAAAACAATTAATTAGAAACAACACCAAAAAATTAACAAAAAACTTCTATAATCAAAAAATTTTTTTATATAAAAATTTTAAAAAAATACTTGAAAAAATTAACAATAGTTTAAAAAAATAACATTAATTGTTTAAAAGAACAAATTATACACAAAATTTCATAAAAACTTTTAATAGAATCACTATTTTTATTAACTCAAAATAAAAAATATTTTATATCTTTCAATCACACAGAAAACAATTCCATAAAAAGAAAAATTTTTTGAATGACGGAAAATCAAATTTTGAATAAGAAAACTCGATGAAAAAAGAGTTTCTAAATTGAATGTGACTACTAAATTTAATATTACCTTATTGTTGATTTAATAATAGAAACATAGTTTGAATGTAAACCATTACAATCTGTTTTATAATTAATTGATTTAGGTTCCAAAGAAATGTGAGCCATTTCTTTGAATACTCTCTTGAAATGGTTAATTTCATAGTCCAGAACAACAGGATTTTCAAAATCATCTAAACATTCTACAGAATGACGAGCTAATGCTGATCTATAATTTTGACCGTTTAGATTCTTATTTGATTTTGTAAATCTAACATCATTCTTATGTTGACAAATCCTCGTATTTAAAGTTTTAGAAGTTTCACCAACATAAACTTTACCACATTTGCATGTAACTTTATATACTAAACCATTTTTCTTTTCCTTAGGTATTTTATCTTTCAAAGGTGTAAAAAAATTACTTAATTTGTTTGATATATTTTGTCCTATAAAATAATTACATTCTGAAGATGAAAAAATGGATTTAAGTTTCTCAGTTAATTGTGGAACATAAGATAGTGAACCAAAAACTTTTTTAGTTAGGGGTAATTGATCTGTAGATGGTTTAGGCTTAATTTTATATGTATACAGAACTATTAATTATTAATATATACTTATTAATTTATTTATTAGTCGAAAAGGATAATTATTTTTTAATAAAATTTTAGTAACTAAATCTATGTTTTTTTGTCTAAATGAACTGTCACTTAAGTAAAAAACTCTCCTAATAAAACAATTGGCTACATTATATTTCATTTTATAAGGATGATTTGATAAAAAATTAAGAAACCTGTTAGAAGCTATATCTCTCAAGTAGCAAATTCAATCTCTCTGAAGATGAATTATTCGAAACATGTTAGAGAAAATAGTAAATAAAAAAGAAAAATATTATATATTATAAATAGTGTTTTTTTTTAACCGTAAAATCAATAGTGGAAACTTTGCCTCTAAAAGAAAAACAACAAATTGTTATATTAAGATGAATTTTATATTTTTTGACCGAAAACGTTTGGTCAAAAAAGTACGATTTTAATATCTCTAAGTTTATTTTAATCTCCTCTTCAGAGTTTTCCCTCCCCCTGATTCTCTTAAGTAGTAAAATTTCTTTTCTAAGTTCTTTCGGTGTGAATGTAAAGCCTTCGACCTTCCTGTCTCTTAAAAATTCAATTCGTTTAGTATGAGTGTGCTTATTACCTCCTCTAAAACTACTTTGATTTTACCAAAACCTGTGTTGTAGATTTTGAATTTAGCCGTGCTAGAAAATTTTTTAATTAAAATAATGAAGGATTTGGCACTAATGCCATTGACATAAATTGGAGGACACCCACTTGTTTTCTGTTTTAAGGGGTTATTAATTTCAATAATATTAATATTGTCTATACTATTTCAGTTTACATTATAATTAATGTTGAGATTATTATTATTGGTGTTCGTGTTACTAATTTTTTTGAATTATTGTTTATTTAATTGTTATTTAAATTAGTGTTATTATTTTCAACCTTATTTTTTTCCTCATTAGGAGATGACATATTGGGCGCCTACTCAATACTTGTCATCATCCTAAATTGCTAAATGTTCAAAATTATTTGTTGATGTAAAATCCAAATGGAAAATTGTCAATAATTTTTCATTTAAGCCCTTAAACACTTTAAATCCTTTGACTTCATTGTCAAAGTAGTTATTTAATTGAGTAAAATTATTATTAATAGTTTGCAGTTTGGAACATGATGCAACAGAATCATTTGTTGAATTGACATTTTGATTTGTATTAAAATTGTTGGAAAATTATATTTAAAATTAAAAATAAAATTATATATTTCAAAATTCATATAAATGTTTACGTGATCAGCCTCCGTAATTAAGTCGGAGGGTTTAATCGAGCCGTTCTTCACCGGTCAATTATTATTAAACCGTAGGTTTTTTTTTATAAATAAAAACACTAATACCTAAAACTCACTATACAAGCTGTCGAACAACCTCTTTAACGTATGAGATAAATCTTGGTAGCATACTTGAATCAATAAAATTAAATTCATATAGCTACGGCTTGGGCTCAGCCTGGGGTGAATTCATTTTCTTTATCTACACCGGACATTAGGGCACATTAGGCCACATAGAAACTACTTTCGCTACATCATTCCCATATAAAGACAGTAGAACACCCCTGAGTTGGTCACGGGGAACCAAAACCTGTATATTTCTCGCGTTTCAAGGCTATAACCTTAGTTAACAAAATAGAATAGTAATTAACCTTGACAATTGACCTACAATGGTAATTTCATGAATTTAAATGCAGGGTTTACATAACATTATTTGTTAGTTTTGAGTGGACCCCAAACTGGTTGCTAAAGGCCTAGGAAAGTCATAAGTCTGGGCGGGGATTGAATGTGAATTTAAATTTTAAATTAAACAATAAAATAATGATAATAATAACAAAAAGAATAATTTTTCATGCGTTTTTTATTTATAATTGTAACTCAACAGGGCCTCAACAATTACTCCACGATGACTTGTAAAATGGGGAAAAAGTACAAATTTAAATTGACTCCAATAAACTTTAAATAAAATAATAAGGCAAAAATTTAAGTTCGTTATAATATTTATTTACTTTTTTAATCTTCATTGTACAAAAGTTTAATTCCGAATGAATTCGTTGTACATTTTTCGTCATCAGAAGAACCGAGTTAGGGAAAGTAGGGTTGGAAAAAATTGTGTAGAGGATTCGATTTGGAAATGAGGGATAGAGTCGATTATATAAGTGATGGATTAAGGAGTTCATAAGGTGGGTTTGTTACAGCCTCCCTCTCTGAATCGAACTTCGTCCAGAAGGACAATTCAGCAACTTGATATCTGGCTGGTTTTCTTACAATACGGTTTGAACGAGTAGTAATTATTGCATCTGGAATACTATAGCTGTTCTTCAGGGAGGTTGAGGTTATTGTCCCCAATAATTTCTTCATTTTCCGAAATTTCAGGAAGAATACTAATTTCTGGTTGAAGTTGACGTGTAACTGTTTCAGCAGGTAGATTATCAGAAATTGGCGATTGTTTTGGACGTCCTCTTGGTCGAATACGCTGTATTGGCTCTACAGTTTGATTTCCTCTGTATGGAGTTAAGTGTGAAATATGATAGACACCAACTCTTGTGCCTTCTAATGTTTCAATTTCGAAACTTGATGACGATTCAGATGATTTAACTCTATATGGTCCATCTCGACGTGGTGTAAACTTTGATGTAATCGATTTACTTACATCGTTTAAAAGGTTTGTTTTGACTAACACCAAGTCCCCAACTTGCAGCTTCACTGTATCACTTCTTCGTTTATCTGCATAATGTTTCCATTTATCCTGTGCTTTTTCATGGTTCTCGCGAACGAACTCCATAACAGATCCAATTTTTAGCAAGAATGGAGTTATTAGAGGAACAAAATTTTCTTCTTGTATAATTGTTCTGAAATCGCGTTGGATATCTGATATATTCCGTAATTCTTGGTCAAATGTAAGATATGCCGATGTGTATCCAGTGGTATCGCATTTCGTTGTATTCATGCCAAAACGCACAGATGGCAAATAATTAGCCCACGTTTGATGATTATCACATACCAAGATATCTAATTGCGTCTTTAGATCTCTATTTCGGCGCTCGAAAGCATTTGCTTCAGCATGATTTAATGGTATTAAATTTTGATGAACTCCAAAATATGCAGCAACGCATTGCATAATTGCACTTACAAACTGCGAACCACTGTCGGAAATTATTCTTCGCGGGACGCCAACTCTGAAGAAGTAACTATTTATTAAAGTTTTCGCACACACCTCTGCGGTAGCATATTGAAAAGGGTATAACTCAACCCATTTCGTCGACGTGTCTTCGATAATAAGAATCCATTTAAATTCATTGGTGGATTCCACAAGAGGTCCAAACAGATCTATGGCTAACACTTCCAACGTTGTGCCGTAACAGGTGTTTTTAACAATCCAGATGGTTTCATGTTTGAAACCTTATTCTTTTGACACTCCGGGCAGGTCTTAATGTATTCTGCAATATATTTCTTCATTCCTGGCCAAAAAAATTTCTCCTTTATTTTGCAATAGGTTTTATCGACTCCGTAGTGTCCTGCAGTGGGAATATCATGATAATTTTGTCATATTTCTTTTCGGGAATCATTAAGGATAACAAGTTGTGGTTCTTCTGAATCAGAATCGGGTAAATTTTGATATAAAATTCCAGACTCAGTGATGTAACCGCGACTTGTCCGTTTCAAAGCAGTCTAATATTTTTTTGATATCAGGATCCTCTAATTGAAGTGCTCGCATATTTATCACACCTTTGTTAGGTAAATAAATTTGAATTGAACATAGGCCACATTGTTGTTTGTCTTCAAGAGGTGGCCCTGACAATGTATCGGCAACGAGGTTGGCTTTACCTGGAGTGTAAGAAAAATTTAAATTAAAAGATTGTATTAATAAGATCCATCTGGCCAAACGACCAGTGGGTGTACGAAGAGTCATTAGCCATTTCAAAGCTTGATAATCTGTGCACACATTTACATTTGTGCCTTCAATATATCCAGGATACTTTTGTAGTGCCCAAACAACTGCGAGAGTCTCTCTCAGTTGTACCGTAATTTCTTTCAGCTGATGTAAGCAATCTACTTGCATACTCGACTAGCCTTTCATCGTCGCCCTCCCCTGCAGTAAAAATGGCTTTGTTAAAATGGTTCGACAATTATCTTAGAAGGAGAACCCAGCGAGATTGTATAAATCAGTTTGAGTCAAATCCTATTATGGCCACTTCAGGTGTGCCCCAGGGGTCTCATTTGGGACCGCTTTTGTTTTTGCTGTTGCTAAATGACATTGATAAATGCTTTCTGAATACTTCGTTCTTACTTTTGCTGATGATCTGAAACTATTCCGTCAAGTTAGATGTGATGACGATCGCAAACTTCTACAGGAAGACTTGGATCGTCTACTATACTATTGTAATCTTAACAATTTGAACCTTAACATCAGCAAATGCCACTCAATGTCATTCTTTGGTAAGAAAAGAAATGTTCATAAACTTGATTACTTTCTAAATAACGAGAATCTTTTGGCTAATAACAATGTAAAGGATATTGGTGTTATATTTACGTTTTTTTTTTTTTTTTTTTTTTAATTCAAAGTTAAGCATGTTTAGTGTTAATTATAATAAATTATAAATTAACGTCTCTGAATATCCGAAGATACCATGCCAACTAGGGATAAGAATGGAATGCAAATTAGGATTCTCTGAGAAATTCATGAACGTTAACTTTAAAGCCTTGAGGATTAAATTCATCAGGGAAAACCCAGGAAGGTAAGGCATTCCAAAGATGAGAGACTCTGTTGAAAAAGTCACGCTGGAAAGCTACAGTTCTACACCTAATTATTTGAACTGTAAAGGGATGCGCTGCTACGTTTGCTCTGGTGTGACGCGAAAGGTTTGCTGATTTAGGTAAAATCGATTTGATCTCTTCAGAAGCTCGTTCATCCATAATATATTTATAAAATATAGTCAAATCAGCAACATTTCTTCTGTGCTGCAAGGAATCAAGACCGTTAGTAAGACTTGGGTTACCAATGAGTTTAATAGCTCTACGCTGTACAGAATCAAGGCAGTTGAGACTACTCAAGTAAGCTCCACCCCATATGTGAGAACAGTATTCCATGCAGGGACGTATAAAAGATTTATAAACTAAAAGAAGTTGTTCGCTATCGAAAAACTTACGACATCGCCCCAAAAATCCTAACTTTTGAACAGCATTCTTAGCCAGATTAAAAATATGAGAATTCCATTTCATATTATTTTCAATCTGAACTCCTAGAAGTCTGACAGACTCATTCTCTAAAAGATTTTTGGGGCCAAACGTTAATGGAAAAGGATTGGGTGTCGTTATCCTAGAAAAATGACAAACCTGTGTTTTGCTTGTATTGAATTCAACACTGTTAGCAATACCCCAATCCATAATTGTTTTAAGATCAGTGTTAAGGGAATCTATCAATTTTGACCTACACTCACTAAGCGCTAAGGGTGTATATAATTTAGGTGCTTCATGAGACGCATGAAGCGTGCTATCATCAGCAAAACTATGTATAGGATGAACCGTTGAGTCCAACAAATCATTAATATAGATAAGAAAAAGAGTTGGTGACAAAGCGGAACCCTGAGGAACTCCTGCATTAGTTGAAAAAGTATTCGATGATACACCGTCAACATTGACCCGAAATTTTCGATCAGATATAAAGCTCTGTGTCCAAGATATAAGCTGCTCGTCTAAACCATAGGATCTCAATTTGCATATTAGGTTGTTATGCCAAACTTTGTCAAATGCCTTGGAAATATCAAGAGCAACACCGAATGTTTCTCCAAAGTTTTCAAGCGACTTGTTCCAGATATGAGTGACAAAAGACAGCAAATCTCCCGTCGCTCTTCCTTTTCGAAATCCATATTGTCTCTCATTAATTAATTTGGAAGACTCTAAGAAGCTCATTAAATTAAAATTGACATATTTCTCAAAAATTTTAGCAACTACCGATAAAATTGAAATGGGTCTGTAATTAGTAGGATCAGTCTTACTGCCCTTTTTTGGAACTGGCTGTACACTAGCCATTTTCCAAATTTCAGGAAAAATTCCTTTCTTATATGACAAATAGAAGATTTTAGTGAGGATTGGTGCTAGCTCCCTAGCAAATGTTTTAAGTATAATCGGAGGAATAAAATCAGGGCCTGTTGCCTTGTTAGTATTGATTTTCAAAAGCATTTTTCGAACAATGTTTTTCCGAAAAATTATCCGCCTCATTTTATAAGAAACATTAGAAATAGGTTTAGGCTGGAAATTAGGTTCTTTTAAAGTAGAATTTAAAGAGAAATAATGCCCAAGCAAATTAGCTTTCTCTTTTGGATTAATGATAGGGACATCTCTATTAACAAGAGGCGGTAGGGAAGATTTACAAAAGTTGCTTTGGACAGCCTTTGCGGCTTTATAGAAATTGCGTGAACCAGTCGGATTTTCTGCGAATTTAGATGCTTTTTTCCTATTAAATAGATGTTTCTCTTCATCTATTAACTTACGACATAAATTTCTCTCTTTACGGTACTGTCTAAGGTTTTCATCGGTTTTGTTTTGATTAAACTTTCGAAAAGCTTTTTTGTTTTAACTTTTATAGCTTTTTTGCATTTACTAGAAAACCATAGATCAGTTTTGGGAATGATCAATTTATTAGGAATAAATCTGTGCATACCATCAATTACAGTTTCAGAAAAATTTGATGCAGCTATGTCAGGGTCTTGGCCGGTAAGGCAATAGCGTTTCCAAGGAAAACATCTAAAAAAACTTTTAAGTCCTTGCCAATCCGCAGCTTTGTAATCCCAAACATTGCGAGGATTCGCTTTGAATTGTTTTGGAATTTGTATATTTAGTTGTGTGGAGATCAAATTATGATCTGAACCACCCAATTACGTGCAATTTTTCCTTTGCGCCACACGTTGAACACAAATGCGCACGCATGTATAGAATGTTGGGTTTTGTATTGCGTGCGTGCAAGGATTTTAATTCAGTTGGACCTTATCTTGTACTGTATAACAACCTAATACGGTGCCATAAGGACTTCGCATCCCTGATTTGGTTTCCTTACCATTTCAAATACATTATGATGCTAGAAAGAATTCAAAAAAAGTTTGTCAAACATTTGTTCTACCGTGGTTTTTTGCATAAAATCTCTTATAAATTTAACTATCATGTATACCTGGACTACTTGGAACTTGAACAAATAACGGAAAGAAGAAAGTGGTTGGATCTAATTTTTGTATACAAGATTTCCAACTCGCTTGTTGATTGCTCTAAAATTCTATCCAAACTAAATTTCAATGTGCCACGTTGTTCAAACAGATCCACTGAAACGTTTTATGTTCCAAACTCTAATTCTAATTTCAACTATTTTTGTATTTCAAATCGGCTAATGAGCAACTTTAATGTTTTAGGAAAGAATTTAGTCTTTACAATATTCCTTCCCTTCGAAGGTTTAAAAATTTGTGTTGGGATGAAACTCATAAATAACACTGTGCGACAGCCCAAATCCGCTGGGGTTCTGACTACGGGGAAAAATTATATCGGTAAAAAAAAAATTGTACGTGTCCCGGCATTTCGCAGGGTCACGTCTAGGAATCGAGATATATCAATTTGAAGTTAGCAAGTATTATATAGGGGAAATTGGCACGTTTGGGGGTCTTTTTTTGACATACCTCGAGAACGACTAGTCCGATTTTGCTGGAACAAATTTATAAATTAAGAATTAATTTTCCTTTAATCTACTTTCAGTATAGTAGAAAAGGTAACGAAAAATAAATAAAATAAATAAAAATAAAATAAAATAAATAAAAAAATAAAATAAAACTAATAAAATAAAATGAAAAAATAATAAAAATAATAAAAAAAAATCTAATAAAATAATAAAAATATAAAATAAAAAAAATATAATAAATAAATAAATAAATAATAAATAAATAATAAATAAGTAATACATAAATAAGAAATAAATAAGAAATAAATAAGAAATAAATAATAAATAATAAATAGATAATAAATAAATAATAAATAAATAATAAATAAATAATAAATAAATAATAAATAAATAATAAATAAATAATAAATAAATAATAAATAAATAATAAATAAATAATAAATAAATAATAAATAAATAATAAATAAATAATAAATAAATAATAAATAAATAATAAATAAATAATAAATAAATAATAAATAAATAATAAATAAATAATAAATAAATAATAAATAAATAATAAATAAAGAATAAATAAATAATAAATAAATAATAAATAAATAATAAATAAATAATAAATAAATAATAAATAAATAATAAATAAATAATAAATAAATAATAAATAAATAATAAATAAATAATAAATAAATAATAAATAAATAATAAATAAATAATAAATAAATAATAAATAAATAATAAATAAATAATAAATAAATAATAAATAAATAATAAATAAATAATAAATAAATAATAAATAAATAATAAATAAATAATAAATAAATAATAAATAAATAATAAATAAATAATAAATAAATAATAAATAAATAATAAATAAATAATAAATAAATAATAAATAAATAATAAATAAATAATAAATAAATAATAAATAAATAATAAATAAATAATAAATAAATAATAAATAAATAATAAATAAATAATAAATAAATAATAAATAAATAATAAATAAATAATAAATAAATAATGAATATTCAATCAATTCTTGTCAAAATGATATACCTTTACTTAATTGTGATTAAAAGCGAAACGCGTTCATCGATTTTCATGATCCATGTCTCATTTTGTGCACAGATTATGTGATTTTACGTCAAAGTAATAAAACTTGACACTTTTCCCGTTTTTAATTTTCATGATTTTTTAAAATACAAGTTTTTTATTTTTTACGCAAAAAATTATTTTTTTTCTTCATAAATTTATTTATAATTGCAATACTGTTGATTGTGTAAAGAAATAGAATAGCAGCACATTAAAGGAATTGTAATTTTTAATTTTTCTAAACTTATTTCAGTAAAATCGTCGTTCTCGAGCAATGTAAAAAAAAAGACCTCCAAACGTGACAATTTCCCCTATATGATACCTTCTAACTTCAAATCGATATATCTCGATTCCTAGACTTGACCCAGCGAAACGCCGAGACACGAATAACTTTTTTTTGACCGATATAACTTTTCCCGGTAGTCAGAACCCCAGCGGATCACTGACCTCTACCATTTGTCGCACAGTGTAATAGATTTTCCTATATAGTTTTGTTTTCTTTTAAGCACTTGTTTTGGAAAAAATTTCGATTTTTTTCTCTTTTACTCTTAAATAATAATAACTTAAAAGAGAATAAGATATATAAAATAAAATAAACTAAAATAAATTACAATAAAGCAAAATAAAATAAAAAATAAAATAAAATAAAATAAAATAAAATAGAATAAAATTAAGAAAATGAAATAAAATAATTTGAATTAAATAAAACCAAATTAGATTAAATAAGTAAAATTTAATAAACAAAAACAATAAACAAATTAAATAAAATAAGATAAAATACAGTTCAATAATATAAAATTTAATAAAATATAATAAAACAAAATAGAATAGAATAAATGATATAAAATAGAATAAGTAATATCACATAAATTAAGCATACCTGTATTGGGATGGTCTCCTGTTTTGTATCATAGTAAAATAAAAATAAAATTGTTAGGACTTTTATATATCAAAATTATAATATTATCAACATCAAAAAAAACAAAAAGAAACAGACGGAATAACGTATGTCTTCCACAAACGGGTAATCTAGTTGGGAATCTCTTATTATAGCTAACCTAGCCTATCATTTCAAAAGTCAAAATATATATATATTTATATATGAATGCATGAATATAAAAATAAAATACTTAATCTAACCTGAGTGTGTTGATTGATGGATGTCCATTCATATGTAATTTTTTCTTAACTTTCACCTTTTTGACAAACTATAATCACCATTCTATCTCCCCCCCGGAACTATTACCATATATTTCCTTCTCCACAGTAACCCTTCGGATTTCCAACTTATATTTCTTGACAGACTGTTTATCATCCAGCTTCCTCATAAATAATTTATGTATGTAAAACGTTAGCATAAACCTTCGGATTTTCCAATTATTTTTCTTTTGGCAAACAACGATTACGTTCAGCTTCCCCACAAATAAACTTTTATGTATTACGTTCGAATAATCGCAACGCCATTTTTCTTCCTTTGAATTTTATAACACATTCACGATTTATCGAATAAAAAAAAGTTTTTGTATTATTTGTTATAATTTTTCCTTTAGGTCTTTTATTTATTCATAGATGAAATTTTTTTGTTTTTTAAAAAAAAACTTGTGTAGTTTTAATTATTATTGTCACTCGACTTGTACATTATTATTCTTACCAATTTAAAATAAAAACGGAATGTTTTTTTCTAAAACAATTTGTACTTTTTCTAAGTAAAAGAAAAACCGAATTACTTTTAGGTTTAGTATACACTCTAAACATTGTTTTCCATTTCGATATAAAACATGGAATGACATATTCAAATTGGAAAAATGTGATTTTATTGTTTGACATCTTCTAATGAAAATCAAAATCGTGTAACACCAAGATTCAGCAAAAGTTAGTAACGACATCTGTTCGTTAGAATTGGAACGTTCGTTTATTTTTTCAGTATATTCGAAATTTAACTAGCCGTTAAGTATTAGAAAATTTTAAAATGATTATTAATGTAAAAAAAATGAACTGAAACTAATGAAATAAATTTTTATTGAATTAGAAAAAGAAGATGAATTGGTTTTATTATTGTTTAGGCGAATATAGCGGACGTTACACCATGAATTCAAGGTAAATACCAGAATATTTACTCTTGAAATCACAAAAACGTCGTCACCCCCTCTACGTCAGAAACCACCGAACTACTTCCCACAACTAATCTGTATCTGGGATCGAGATACCCACAGTCACTGGCGTCAAGACCGATGACCGGTTCCAACACTCATGAAGTCCCTAGAAACTTCACTGAGTACTGAGACCGACCATCCATCCGAACGTCAGCACTATGGACACCCCGATACAATCAGTAAGTATGAACCGGGAGGTGTGAACCCCAGAGACAACAACCAGCCAGAGGAACAACCCTACCTAACGAAAGGACATCATTCCCTGATGTCCTTCGCATGATGAACTCCAAGATTCTTACCGCTCATATCTATGCACTCATAGAGTACATTTCCAATCTTAGTTTTAATCATTGCAGGTAAGAACTTTGGAGCCAATTTTGCCGAGAACTTTTTTGTAGCGTCACTCAAATGATGTTGCCGTACAAACACACGTTGTTGTGGTTGAAAAGTTCGTAGTTTAGATCGCAGGTTATACTGATGTTGCGATTTCTTGAAAGCTGCTTTTAAATTTTCCTGAACCCGGTTCCTGAGCAGAGTCAAATGATCAGAGCGTTCTATTTCCTCACCAGCATCTTCACCAAGCTTGTGCAGCGATCTCAACAAATTATAAGTATTTCCATCCGATATTGGATGTTGACCAAATAATAGATAGTACGGTGAGTACTTGGTAGCTGAATGTACTGCGGCCCGCAGTGCATATGCGATTTCACCAATTTGTGAGTCCCACTTGGCATGTTGACCTTTTATGAACGCTCGAATTGCTGCTAGAACTGACCTGTTGACCCGCTCTGACGCGTTGCTTTGAGGACTATAGACACCGGTCCTAATGTGTTTAATGCCGAAATCTGACAAAAGACTTTGAAAGTTCCTACTAGTGAACTGTTTGCCATTGTCACTGTGTAGAAACTCTGGTACCCCATATGTAAGAAACACTTCATTCCTTAGAAAAGCATTCACCTTCGGTGAAGTTGCGTTTCTAAGTGGTTTCAGTAGTACAAACTTCGTAGCATGATCCAGAACTATCAATAACACCGTATTCCCAAGTGTAGAACGAGGGTACGGCTTCAAAAAATCTATATAGACTCTCTGCCATGGACGTGCTGTTTCGAATTGATATTGCATCGGAGGACGCAATATCTGATTTGTGGCTTTTGTTTGTTTACATGTGTCGCAGGACACAACATAGTTGTGTACCTGTGACGCCATGCCCGGCCAATAATAAAGACGTCGAAGTAATTCTAAAGTCTTTTTAACACCTCCATGAGCAGCAGTACTATCATCATGATGTTTCTGAATCATGTTGGAAGTCATCGGTTTTGGTACCCAGAGTTTCCACACAGGAACATCGTTGGGTATTGCATCAGGTCTTGGCTCAATACGTATGTATAGCTTATCATCCACGACTTTGACTGAAGGAAAGTCCTTAGGTGATGATTGAACTTTAGCTATCATATCCGTATATTTGTTGTGCCGATAACCTTCATTGTCGATTTTAATGTCGTTAATGTGATGTGTTAATGCTTCCGTCAATTCCTCGTGTGTATCGTCATAAAGACGAGATAGAGCATCAGGGACTATATTTTGGGTACCTTTCTGGTGGACAATGGTAAAATCCATATGTTGGAGTTTTAGGCTCCACCTAGGCAGACGACCACTCAAGTCTTTCTGTGACATAAGCCACTTCAGACTTGAGTGATCAGTCACAATCGTAAATCGTTGACCTTCAACATAGCCCCTGAATTTCTTCACACTAAGAATTGTCGCAAGACATTCCAGCTCAGAAACCGAATAGTTTCGTTGAGCTTTATTAAGTTTTTTCGACATGAAGGCTATCGGACACTCTTGTCTGTCTTCGTCGATCTGATACAGTACGCTACCTATCCCTGTCAGACTCGCATCGCATCTAATAAAGAACTCTTTATTATAGTCAGGCTTTATCAATACTGGTGCTGTAGTCAGCAATCGTTTTAAATTTTCAAAAGCTGCTTGAGCTTCCAATGACCATTTCAATTTTCCCGAACTCTTCTTTAATAAATCGGTGTACCACGCTTGCATTGTTTGGTATGAAACGTTGGTACCAACCAGCCATTCCTAAAAGACGTCGTATTTGTTTAACTGTAGATGGAGCTGGGTACTCTGCTACAGCTCTTACCTTGTCAGGGTCTGTTCGAAGACCATCTTCACCAACCAAAAATCCCAAGTATTTCACCTCTCTCAGAACAAATTGACTTTTCTTGAGGTTTATTGTTAACCCAGCCGCTCTTAGCAATGAAGAGACTTTGGACAGCAATTCCATATGTTCCTGGAACGTGGAAGAGACTACCAATAGATCATCTAAATAAACAAAGACATTTTCGTGATATTGATGTGGTATCACTTTGTGCATTAGCCGACACATTGTCTGGGGAGCATTGCACAATCCAAAGGGCATAACCCGGAATTGATACAATGGACGACCAGGCACTGTGAAGGCTGTCTTGTCTCTAGATGCTTCTGCCAGAGGAATCTTCCAGAAAGCATCTTTGAGATCAATACTTGAAATGTACTTTGTGCTATTTAGACGACCTAGTAAGCCATCAATCAAGGGAAGTGGGTAAGCGTCCTTTTTAGTTAGTGAATTGACACGACGGCTATCAATACATAATCTGTTTTTACCAGATTCTTTTTGTACCAAAACCACTGGCGAGCACCAAGAACTGTTATTCTCTTCGATCACGCCCATTTGAAGCATTCGGTCGAGTTCGGCATAAACCTTTAGTTGAACAGCCGGCGATGTAGGATAATGCCTCTGTTTAACAGGTGCATTATCACCAACATCGATGACATGTTCAACCAAAGAAGTCTTTCCGAGTCCAGACACTTCAAATGACGGGAAAGAATACTTGATCATATCCAGTTCTCGTTGCTGATCAGTGGTGAGGTTATGTGTATTAAAATTTTGTAGCTCTGTGCGAGTCAGTTCACTAGCAAATGAAGGAACAATACCAAATTTCTCCCAGAAATCTATGCCCAGGTAGAGCTCTTCTCGTAATCCAGGGACTATATGGAACCGCATTGGTTTAGTGGAGCCATTCACAGTTATTGGAATTTCAATGTAACCTAATATTTTAGTTGCAGTACCATCTGCCGTACGAATACACGAAGTGTATTTACGGTAGGTTGTACCTGATGATTCCAATAATTCCAAGGAATTTCTTCCAAGTATTGTGATTGACGCTCCACTATCCAATAGTCCTGAAATATGTTTGTCCAAAATCCTTATTGTTAGTCGCGGCCGAGGATCCTTTGTTTCTGAAAGGATAGATGAAATACAAGCTTTACGAAATAATTTCCTCATCCTCCAATATCTGATGTTACGTTCCAGACGTTTAAAATACGTTCGATGTAATGATGGGAAATTAAATGTATTTGATGATTTTATTCGGGTTTCGTTGGTGGTTGCCGATCGTCCTGCGTTCCTACATCTCTCGTCGCTTTCTTCGTGCTGTTGTTCGGACTGTGTTGAATCCATCGTTTCAATGTATCCATCTCGATCTAGTTCCACATCCACCTCATAATCATCCACCCGCTGTAGCTCGCTAATTCTTAAATTTGATGTTCTGGTCGGAACTGGTGTGGACCACAAACGTTCAAACTTCTGACATAAAGTCCGAAGTTCATCCATTGAATGTATTGTTGCTGCAAGTGTAGCATTTTTGAGCTCCACACTCAGTCCCTCCCGAGCAGTCTCCTGCAATTCACGGTCAGCAAATGGACGTGCTAAACGACGGTTCAACGAACCAATCTCCACCAGATACTCGTACACGCTCTCCTTTGACTTTTGTTTACGGTTCAGAAGAACGCGCAAGATCGCCTTATCATCAGTGAGCGTACCGAAGGTTTGTAGGAGTCCCTCCCTGAGCACTGGATAGGTCACCACCTCATGCCCATGAGTTAAATTCAGATAGTATCTGTCGGCAGCTCCCTTGAGATACCGTGGAACGATAGACCTAAGGTCGTCCCAATTCACACGGTCCCTCATGGCAGCCGCCTCCACTCTGTGAACAAACTCATGAACATCAGGAGAGTGACCATCTCCTGTGAAGGTTGAAACCCAATTTGAGTCATAACGACTCAAATTGTTCCCACGAACCCCTCGGTACTCCACTGGTGCTAACGCTGGAGCCGCGTCACGCCATACCTAAGGAGGTTGGTTGTATGGTGGTGGTGCTGTTAGTGGAGCAGGTGGTTATACTGGTAGTGGTTGTACCTGTGGTACTGATGGATAATTTATTTGTAATTGCGGTTGTAGTAATGCTGGGTTATTGTGTGTGTGTTCAGATTGGAGTGATGGACCCAATTGTGGTATTGCAAAGTCCTCTGCCCTCAAGCCCGATTGCTGGAAATAAGCCGGTAGTAACTGATCTGACCGTCTCTGTTGTTGCTGGTTTGGACGATTCAGACTATGTATTATTTCCGATATTGGCCGTACTGGAATCGTTGTGGATCTCTCATCTGGTTGAAAGGCAGGTGAAGCTGATGGAGCAGATGATACTCCTGGTTTACTCTGCATAATTGGACGTGTTGACAATGATCCTATTATATTCCAAGCGCGTGACAATTGTGAGATAGCGTAGGTGCGGGCTTCTTGCAAGTCATTGCGATGACCTAACCTATTCATCCTACCCGTGTAGTGTAACACTCGATTCGCCAAACCATCTAAGAAGGTCTGATCAATCGGTGACTGAAGTCGTCGTACTTGATTTAAAATAAGTTGTGCTACCTGCACCACCATTTGAGATTCCTCTATCAAATCTCTCGCATGAGACACTGTTATTGGAACTGACCCATGATCTACATGGTTTCGCAGTTCCTCTGCCCAATCGACCCCCCCCCCCCCCCCCCGAAGTTCACACCCCGAACCAAACATTCGACCTGCAGTTCGGTGGGTTCCAGACCATAGAACGGATGGTCAACGTCTAGTTGGTTTGACATTTTGATGGTAAAACCCGTAAAATTATGAACTCGCAAACACCAACAATACTAAAACCAATTCCCAACAAAAAAATGTAGTTAGTACGCTGTAAATGTAAAAATAATGAAAAACGAAAAAAAAACAACGAACGCCCAATTCGAAAACACAAAAGTTTTTTCAAAGACAAAATTTCGTAAAAGAACAAAAAAGACCACTGTCGTACCCAATCTTTGCTTCACCTTTCACAAAAATTCCTAAAATATTGTATATAAAAATATAATTTATTTATTTAATTTCAGATATGCTGAAATTTCAAAATTAATTATATACCTAAAATTATTTATTGACGATAGCACCCCTAAAAATATTTATTTATTTTTAAAAAAAATTGAAAAATAAAAAATATTCAAAAGAATGTTTATTTATCGGATGCACCGTCTGAACTTTGAAATATTTATTTATTTTTTTTAAAAAAACAAAGAATATTTATTTATATCTTCATGTAATTTGCTTAATTAATAAAATTTATTTATTTAGCTACCTAAAATTATTTAATTCTAAAAAAAAAATTATTTTATTTACTAAAAATTATTTATTTAATTTTTTGAAAAATTTGTTTTATTTATTTTATTTTTATTTAATAAGATAAGAGATTCCCAAAATCAAGATTCGTCTGGAGACAATTTAAAAAGTAAGTATGGCTACAATATCCATATTGTTTAAATTCTAAATTCCCGCGTTCGCGAGCCCACTCCAACAATGCATGTGAGAACTGACTAGAAAAGCCCCTAACGACCAGATTCTACAGAACAGTTTCTCCCCAACCTAATAAAAACAATCACAACTGTCACGATTAGACCCTAGGTCCATTTTTACTGACCCAGTTGTGCTTGTTTAACCTACAAATAAATTACAACTAAACCTAATGCGAAAGTTGAAGAACGGTCCCGAGCACCAGACTTCAAAACCTAAACTCCATGAAAAATTGTTTTATTGTAAAAGCTAAGTGGAAAAATGGAAAAGTTTTTTGAATTTGTATGAGGTGAAGCCTCTGATCCTGAAAGCAAAGTATAATTGGTTCTTCTCTTCATTACACCGAAGAAGCCTCTGAGCAAAGAATGGTACTACTGGTTTGCACCTAACTACAAACACAGCAACACCACTCCTCGTCCCTGAGGACTTCCTCGCCGAATGAAGAGAAGAAACCAATGTTCTTCGATCGCATAACCCCGATGGCCATAGGCGACCTAAGAACGTCATTAATGTTAAAGGGAGAAGCCCTATGGATGGCTTGTTAGGCCTACCGCTAAAGAGAATTTTAATTAAACCTAATACAACAAAAACCAAAAAAAATATTTACAAACATATGTACCTTATATTACAAAAAATATGTACAATAAAAATATTTACAATTTGTATAATAAAATATGTACAATATATACTATATGTACATGTATACGCAAAAATATTTACAAAATGTATAATAAAATATGTACAATATATACTATATGTACATGGTAGTAGAAAACCCAATCCCTAAAAAAACTACTACCCCCAAAACGGTTTTTTTTCAAATTGAAAATAAATATTATTTTTAAAATTCACAAATGACTTGTACAATATGTACAACAAATATGTACATAAAAAATATGTACAAGAGAATGTACATTGGTAGTATAACAAAAATTCCAAAAAAAACTACTTCCCCAAAACGGTTTTTTTTCAAATTAAAAATAATTAGTCTTAACTTATTATACAAAAAAAAACCCCACCGTTATTACGGTAAATGTCAGTAACCTCAACTCAAGAATATCTAGAACATCTAGATTCAGAGTCCCTTTTTGTTCGGTGGCCACTTTTGTTAGGACTTTTATATATCAAAATTATAATATTATCAACATCAAAAAAAACAAAAAGAAACAAAAAGAAACAGACGGAATAACGTATGTCTTTCACAAACGAGTAATCTAGTTGGGAATCTCTTATTATAGCTAACCTAGCCTATCATTTCAAAAGTCGCAATTCAAAAGTTAAAATATATATATATTTATATATGAATGCATGAATATAAAAATAAAATACTTAATCTAACCTGAGTGTGTTGATTGATGGATGTCCATTCATATGTAATTTTTTCTTAACTTTCACCTTTTTGACAAACTATAATCACCATTCTATCTCCCCCCCCCGGAACTATTACCATATATTTCCTTCTCCACAGTAACCCTTCGGATTTCCAACTTGTCATATCTGTTACTCAACAAGTTATATGGGTTGTAGGGAATGACAGCACTTCACCTTCATCTAGTACTTTTGAATTATGATAGTTATGTCATGTACGTTGTAAAATGAAATACAAGCTGTGAAATAAAGAGAAAATAAAATCTTGTTAATTACAACATAAAGAGTTAATTGCTTACGAATATAATATAAAGTATTAATTGTGTACGAATATAACAAATTGGCGACAAGGACAGGATCCGATATTCAAAATGCAGAATAATTTTACGATCGAAATTTTCGACAAAAATCGATCAAAATGGACGCGCTGGGTGGAACGCCTGGAAGGCGCATTTGCAATATTTGACATAAATGAAGACAAAAAGAAATTACATATGCTATTACACTACATGGGGCAACACTATTATCACTATGTGATAAATTATCACCTGCAAAACCTACTGAGAAAAAGTTTACAGAGATTACAAAGTTGTTAGAGGAATATTATGATCCGGCCCCATTGGAAATATTGGAAAACTACAGATTTCATCTGCGGAAACAGAAAGAAGGTGAGACAATTGATGAATTCATTACAGCTCTCCAGAAATTATCAATTAACTGCAACTTCGGGAATTACTTACAAACACCAGTTTATATTTGGACTACGAAGTAAAATAACCTTGGATCGATTACTGGAAGAGAAAACTGTTACATTGGAGACCGCATTGGTTAAAGCAAGAGCGCTGGAGCTTTCTGCTCAAGGTGGAGCTGAAATCCAAAATCATCGTAATCCAGGTACAATCCAACAAATAAATAAAAAAGCAGAATTTGATAAACGTCAAAATTCATCAACTTCTTTTACGGCAAATAAAAATTTGGTGTCTAATTCTGGAAATAAAAAGAATTCTAGAAAATTCGAAAACAAAACTGCATGCTATCGATGTGGCAGTGATGCACACCTTGCAAATAGTTGTCCGTTTAGTAATTATAAATGTAATTTTTGTAACGTTGTTGGACACATACGCAAGGTTTGTCTCAAGGCCAAATCGACTAATTCAAACAGGGTGACAACAAATTTTGTGGAAGTTTTGGATGATGATGACACAAATAAAAATTATGAAGAAATATTTAACATTGAGGAAAAAACGGGTTCAAAAACTGATTTGAGCAACTCAATCAATAATAACGACAGTAATTTTAATAATACAGATCATCTAACGCTTCCCAAAACTGTTAATAAGTACGTTGAGGAAATAGAATCAAATAAACATAATTTTAATTTAAGCTCAAAGTTTCATAAAAGTAATAAACAAAATAATTTTGATTACATTAGTACAATGATAAACGACCCATTCGAAGTTTGTAACATTTTACAAATTATTCCAATGGAGGAGGACAGATCTAGAATTTGGATGGATGTATTAGTGAACGAGATTGAGACAAAATTTGAGGTAGACTCGGGAGGCTTCGGTGTCGTTATTGTGTATTTTAGACAAAAATAAACATTTTCAAAATTGTAAAATTTATAAGTCCGACATGGAATTGATGAGTTATTGTTTTAATATAATTAAAGTTTTCGGTTACATGATTTGTCATGTCCGTATACAAAATAAAAGTAGATATTTAAAGCTTTATGTAGTAGATTCAGAAAGACATCCTTTGCTTGGTCGGGGATGGATACGAGCTTTTCCAAATGTTGATTGGAATCCAATTTTGCAAAACAAATCTAACGTTTCAGAAATAAATGAAGTTAAATGCAATGTACAAGAAACAACGTCTAGGACTGTAGAAAAAATAATTGCAAAGTTCCCCAATGTTTTTAGAGAGTCAATAGGTAAAATTACAAATATCCAAGCAAAATTAATTTTAAAATCTGATTTCAAACCAGTGTTTTTAAAGGCCAGACCTATTCCTTTTTCAATTCGAGAAACTGTAGAAAAAGAGTTAGAAGACTTGGTTGAACAAGGGGTACTGGTAAAAGTCGACCATAGCGAATGGGCAACTCCGATTGTTCCAGTTCGTAAAGCAAACAATAAAGTTCGGATTTGCGGCGACTATAAAATCACAGTCAATCGTATGCTAATGGTTGCAAACATCCTTTGCCTACCATAGAGGAATTATTTTCTACCATGGCAAATGGTGAGAAATTTACAAAAATCGATTTAACCCAAGCATACTTACAGCTCGAGGTCGCGGAAAAACATAGGGAATGTCTCACATTGAATACACACAAAGGTTTATATCAACCTACTCGATTAATGTATGGAATCGCCTCCGCTCCAGCAATTTGGCAGAGATATATGGAACAAATTTTGCAAGGGATTCCAGGCGTCTCGGTATTCTTGGATGATATAAAAATTACAGGTCCTGATGACGAGACTCACTTAAAGCGGCTTGAAGAAGTGCTTATTCAATTAGAAAAATATAATATGAGGGTGAATGTTGAAAAATGCGAATTTCTTTCAGAAAAGATTAAGTATTGCGGGTACGTTATTGATCGAAACGGAATTCACAAAATGCAAAAGGAAATCGATGCAATACAAAATATGCCAAGGCCCAAAAATACTGAACAAGTACGTGCTTTTGTAGGTCTTATAAACTACTACGGTAGATTCCTTCCAAATTTAAGTACCTTATTGTACCCAATTAATAATTTATTGAAAAATAGTGTTTCTTTTATCTGGGACAAAGAATGTGAAGACTCGTTGGAAAAGGTTAAAAAGGAAATGCAGTCAGATAAAGTTTTGGTACATTACGACCCCAGGTTACCCTTGGTACTGGCTACTGATGCTTCACAATATGGTGTTGGGGCAGTATTGAGTCATCTGTTTCCAGATGGATCAGAACGCCCAATACAATACGCATCGCAAACACTTAGCCAAACACAACAAAAGTACTCGCAAATCGATAAGGAAGCGTATGCGATTATTTTTGGAATGAGGAAATTCTACCAGTTTCTGTATGCAAGAAAATTTACACTCATCACAGATAATAAACCTCTGTTACAAATATTTTCACCAACAAAAGGGCTCCCTACAATGTCTGCTATGCGAATGCAGCATTATGCTATTTTTCTTCAATCTTTTAATTACGATATTAATTACAAAAATACTAAACTACATGCAAACGCGGACGCTATGTCACGTTTACCCATGATTGAAAATAATTCCAAAAGCGAAGAGACTGATATAATTGAGATCGAGATGATTGAGTCTTTACCTGTTACTGTACCTGAACTAGCTGCTGCAGTGGCAGAAGATAAATCCTTGAATAATTTACTACAAGGTATAAAAAATGGTCGTATAGTTGAATCTAATGATAGGTTTCACATAGATCAAACCGAATTTACTATTCAAGAAGGTTGTTTGTTACGGGGAATACGTGTTTACATACCTAAAGTTTTAAGGAAGCGTATTCTTGAAGAACTTCATTCTACTCATTTTGGAGTCACAAGAATGAAATCTTTTGCACGTGGGTATTGTTGGTGGGAACAAATAGACCATGAGATAGAGGAATTAGTGAAAAATTGTACAAATTGTCAGTTAGTTCAACCTAACCCTAGCAAAGTCGAATGGCATCAATGGGAAAAAACTAAAGAACCATTTCAAAGAGTCCATGTAGACTTTGCAGGCCCATTTTTAGATACATACTTTTTTATTCTTGTAGACGCTTTCTCGAAGTGGCCTGAAGTTCGAATACTGCGTAATATTACGACGGACACAACAATTGAGAAATTAAGGGAAATTTTTTCAACTTTTGGTATACCATCAGTGCTGGTTAGTGATAGAGGCACACAATTTACTTCAGCTAATTTTCAGCATTTTCTTAAAATGAATGGTGTTATTCATAAAATGGGTGCTCCCTATCACCCGGCTACTAACGGTCAGGCGGAACGGTATGTGAAAACCATAAAAAATAAATTAAATTCAATACAATGCGAGCAAAGTAAATTAGGTGCGGAACTTTGCAATATATTACTGACCTATCGAAAAACAATTCATCCTGCAACAGGAAAATCTCCGTCAATGTTGATGTTTAAACGTCAGATCAGATCTAGAATAGATTTGATAATTCCTAAGGGTTCAGTAGAGAGAGGAGAGAGTCCCAATAAAAATGAAACAAGAGAGTTTGCTATAGGAGATCGAGTATCAGCACGGGAATATCTTAATAAAGAGTTAAAATGGCGTTTCGGATCAGTAACCGCTCGGTTGGGGAAACTTCATTACCACATATTGCTGGACGACAATAGAGTTTGGACACGGCACATAGATCAAATACGAAAAATTGGTAACGAAGTTGGTAATAGAAAATTAGAGAATGACGATTTTGAAATTCCTACTAACGTTGGAACTGCTCGTGATCAAAGTGATGAAGCTTCATCAGATACTAGTAACAACGAAACAAATACACCGGTCCATCTGACTGAAAATGATATTCCCAATAATACCAATGACGACACAGAAGTACCACCAATTACCACAAATGATTTACCAGATAAGACAAATTTAGAAATAGAAACCCCAGATCTTAGAAGATCGGAGCGAGTACGAAAAGCACCAAAGAGGCTCGATTTATAAGAAGGCTCACATTAATTAAATATTAATACTGCAATTTTTGTTTAAAATATTAAATTTATTTTTACTATAATTTTGTAATACCATATAACACTAATTTAAATTACTAAATACTAAACAAAATTGTTCTGTCATCACTGTTGAATTATATATGGGGAGAAGAACTGTCATATCTGTTACTCAACAAGTTATATGGGTTGTAGGGAATGACAGCACTTCACCTTCATCTAGTACTTTTGAATTATGATAGTTATGTCATGTACGTTGTAAAATGAAATACAAGCTGTGAAATAAAGAGAAAATAAAATCTTGTTAATTACAACATAAAGTGTTAATTGTTTACGAATATAATATAAAGTATTAATTGTGTACGAATATAACACAACTTATATTTCTTGACAGACGGTTTATCATCCAGCTTCCTCATAAATAATTTATGTATGTAAAACGTTAGCATAAACCTTCGGATTTTCCAATTATTTTTCTTTTGGCAAACAACGATTACGTTCAGCTTCCCCACAAATAAACTTTTATGTATTACGTTCGAATAATCGCAACGCCATTTGTCTTCCTTTGAATTTTATAACACATTCACGATTTATCGAATAAAAAAAAGTTTTTGTATTATTTGTTATAATTTTTCCTTTAGGTCTTTTATTTATTCATAGATGAAATTTTTTTGTTTTTTAAAAAAAAACTTGTGTAGTTTTAATTATTATTGTCACTCGACTTGTACATTATTATTCTTACCAATTTAAAATAAAAACGGAATGTTTTTTTCTAAACCAATTTGTACTTTTTCTAAGTAAAAGAAAAACCGAAACTACTTTTAGGTTTAGTATACACTCTAAACATTGTTTTCCATTTCGATATAAAACATGGAATGACATATTCAAATTGGAAAAATGTGATTTTATTGTTTGACATCTTCTAATGAAAATCAAAATCGTGTAACACCAAGATTCAGCAAAAGTTAGTAACGACATCTGTTCGTTAGAATTGGAACGTTCGTTTATTTTTTCAGTATATTCGAAATTTAACTAGCCGTTAAGTATTAGAAAATTTTAAAATGATTATTAATGTAAAAAAAATGAACTGAAACTAATGACATAAATTTTTATTGAATTAGAAAAAGAAGATGAATTGGTTTTATTATTGTTAAGGCGAATATAGCGGACGTTACAAAATAAAACTGAAAAAAAACCTCCTTTAATATATTTAATGGTTATGTTTTCTTCACCATTATTTTTACGTTCTAGCAATAATTTTTGTATATTTTTAAAATATTTTATTTCTACAGGCGTTTTATCACATTTTATCATAATATTAGTTGGTAATAAAGGTAAAATTGTTGCCGTATTTTTCAGTAACCACATTGCATCACCATACAATTTTAAAACTAATTTTAATGGTCTGATAAATCCATCTTTAAATTGACCAATTCTAAAATTTTATATGCCTTTGAAAGGTTATCATTGTTCATAAAGATTGGTTTAACTAAATCATTATCAGCTTGATTATTATTTGTGTCGACTAGGTTGAAGAAAATTATATTCTTTTTGCTTAACTCTTTATCTAGAATTTCCTTTATGATATCATTTTGAAAATCAAATTTATTTGCTTCAGAAATATTATTTTGTATTGAGGTTATGATTGTATTAATATCATTCACATTTGTTTTTATCATGTTGACTTCCGTTTCCGGGATGTTAAATGATTTACAAATATCATGTTCTATCATGGTTCTTAGCTTTTTCGCAGTTACGGCCCCCTTAAAATAAGTTTTTGGCAATCGCGACCCTCTTATAATAAAATATTCTCGCGGTCATCATACTCACTATAAAACAATATAATAATCATTATAATATTCATTTTAAGACAATGAATTCATTAACATATTATTTATTTATTTATTTATTTATTTATTCATTTGTGCAGCAAACAGAAAATTCCAATTACATGCTGCAATATATACATCTCAAGTACAAAAAAAGTTTTGATTTCATAATTAAAAAAGTCCGAGCGGCAGGTATATCCGCTAGAAATAGGTAGATTTCGGGATCAGACAGTTATGTGTGCAATTAGAATCGGATTTATCAGATTACTTTATAAAAACACTAATTAAAAACAGAAGTATTAAACAAACTTTAAAAATAAACATTATTTTATACAGTTTTTGGGCTCTAAGCACTTAACCTGTACCCCGATATGGCCAATTGTCAAACATATTCAGGAAACTGTTTGCCGCAACATACCCAGAAAATATTTTTAACGTAAGTGAAAAAATGCGACCGTGAAAGTGCCGCGAAATGCCGTTGTACTTCACACAGTTTATTGCAGATAGCTAAAGAACCTTTTATTGCAGATATCTGGCTTTTTAAAAAATGATAGAAATATGTTCAAATAATTAATAATATTTATAAATTTTTTTAACATAATTTGCCCCAAACGGCCGTTATAACGCTTTGTTTTTGACAGTTTCAAGGCTCTAGACTCTTAACCTGTACCCGGATATGGCCAGTTGTCGAACTTATCCAAGAAATTGTTTGCCGCAATACGCTCAGAAAAAAATTTTGGTCTAGGTCGAAAAATGCGACCGTGAGAGTGCCGCTAAATTCCGTTATACCTCATATCGTTATATATATATATATATATATGTATAATTTTTTTTTTGTTTTTCCGTCTCCGCTTTACATATATAGTCGTTTGGCATATATGAAATCTACCTAATATATTAAATCTACGTAAAACAAAACAAAATTCCTAATAACATATGTAATTGGTTCTATATGCAATTTGAATACAAAACAAAAATTCAAAATAAAAACAATACAAATAAATTGAAAAATTGCATACAAATGCAATCTTCGCAATTATACATCTAACGCAACGCCATACATATATACATATTAAAATTTTCATCACCTACTAAACATTTTCCATACGCGCATTGTTTTATTTAGTTATCTATTGTTATACAATACCAAGATCGTTTCCGAAATACATATAAAATAGTTTCCCAAATCACCCACATAATCGTTTAATTTTTCAAAAACAAAACAAAATTCCTAATAACATATGTAATTGGTTCTATATGCAATTTGAATACAAAACAAAAATTCAAAATAAAAACAATACAAATAAATTGAAAAATTGCATACAAATGCAATCTTCGCAATTATACATCTAACGCAACGCCATACATATATACATATTAAAATTTTCATCACCTACTAAACATTTTCCATACGCGCATTGTTTTATTTAGTTATCTATTGTTATACAATACCAAGATCGTTTCCGAAATACATATAAAATAGTTTCCCAAATCACCCACATAATCGTTTAATTTTTCAAAAACAAAACAAAATTCCTAATAACATATGTAATTGGTTCTATATGCAATTTGAATACAAAACAAAAATTCAAAATAAAAACAATACAAATAAATTGAAAAATTGCATACAAATGCAATCTTCGCAATTTTTCTTTTATATATACAATATCTAAATAACCATGAAGAACAAAAATTTGGTTAATTAGATTTGGGGGTGATCATTATGGTTTTATGTTATTAAATATGAATTTTTTTAAACGCTGTGTGATATTAACACATGTTTTACTAAAGTTTATACATATCTGTTATTTTTATAGGAATTTACATGCTTAATTTTACTGTTTAATTAACACTAACTAATTATTCGGTTGGTAAATTATATAATAGCTCCCTAAAATGTTTTTCATATATAGATCCTTTTGAACGCCTATCGCACAAAGATCTATCAATTTGTTCGAATAGTATTTGCAAGTAAATGTCAACAAAACTAAAACAAAATTCAATATTAATTTTATATAAATTTTCATTTTTTTAATTTTCACATATATTAGGCTTTGTAAGATATGTAAAAGGTTTTTTGTTTAAGCTTATAAAATTGGAGCCTCTAGGGATAGAAAGCTGAAAATTTCTGAGATTATAGTTGAAAAGTTAATCTAAAAGAAAATATGAGTTTAAGCAAAAGAAACTCAAAAATGATGAAGACATGGACGTTTGCGTTTGTTTTTGTTTTAACCGACCCAGGGTCTCAACCTCTGAACTTAAACAATTTATTTTTTAAGTTTTGGATAGATTTATCTTCGTATTTATGTTTTGGAAGGTTTTCATTTGAAAGCTTCGTTATTTTCATCTATATCGAGGACAACAAAGTTCAGTACATTTTTAAAACAGCTGATTTTTCAGGAACCTTTTGCGCTGAGGTTTTCATTTTGCAAAAAATGATAAAAAATAGTTTAAATATTCAATATTTATCAATTTTATTTAACCATTATGATTCAAACGGAAGTTATAACGTCTTAGATTATTCGACTTTTAAGGCTCTAGCCGCTTAAATGGTACCCCGATATGGCCAGTTCGCGAACTTGTCCAAGAGATTGTTTGCCGTAATATACACACATAATATTTTTGGTGTAGGTCGAAAAGTGCGACCGTGAGAGTGCCGGATAATTCTGTTATACCTCATATCGTTATATATATATATATATATATATATATATATATAAATTTTTTTTTCATTTTGATTTTCCGTCTCCGCTTATCATATATAGTCGTTTGGCACCAAAATTTTTCCGAAATTCCGAGATGAAGCACGTTACAATAGGTAGATTTTTATATGAAATCTACCTAAAACATCAAACAGAAATATTTTAGAAATATACAGAGAGCAAAAATTAAAATATATAAACAGTAACTGTTAATGATGAATTGAAATAAAAAATAAAATTCATGAAACTACAAAAAATTGATTTTTTATTGTGAAAAAAAAACTTCTTAATTTGAAGACAACTTGATGATGATTGAAAATTAGTTTACAAGATTATTTTGTCATTAAATTCTGAATCCAATACATCTGGTAATAAATCTATTTGTAATACTAAGCAAGGCGCCTAAATTTTTACAAATTAATAATTTAATTGATTAAGCTTACTACAAGCAAACTACTACTACTGAATTCGTCTTCCATTTTGTTCTTTTTTGCAATGACAATTGCAACCGTTGAATGTATTGCCATCGAGTAAGGTGATTGAGTTTTAAATGTGTGACATCAGGATCTGGCAAACATGTGAAAGGATGACCGATGAGGAAATGTGCCGGTGTAAGTGGATTGAGGTCATCGTCTGATGAAATGTACAATGGCCTAGAATTCAAAATTGCCTCTATCTGAGCCAGGAGAGTTGACATCTCTTCATATGTAAGTAATGATTCAGATAACGTTCTTTTTAGGTGGTATTTTGTGCTTTTGACGGCGGCTTCATAAATGCCCCCAAAATGAGAGCCAGTTGGTGGATTAAATTTCCAGATGATCTGGTTCTGTGAAAGAAAATTTGAGATATTATTGTCCCTAATAATATTGAATAGCTCGTCCAGATCCTTTTTCGCCCCGACAAAATTTGATCCATTGTCACTTGTGATTTCAAGACAAAGACCACGACGAGAAATAAATCGTCGAAAAACTGCAATGAATGTTTCAGTTGTCATGTCACCGGCCAACTCTAGATGTAGTGCCTTTGTACTGAGGCAAATAAAAACAGCAATGTATGCCTTATCTGGCTTCAATCCTCTTCTTCTAGAGGGACGTACAAGAATTGGTCCGGCATAATCAACGCCTGTTGAATAAAAGGGACGAACCAATGAAACACGATTTGGTGGTAAACTTGCCATCATGGGTTGAATAGTGTTTATATTGTATTTACAGCATTTGACACAGCCTTTAATAACCCTGCGAATGATTAATTTTGCATTGATTATCCAATAGTTTTGCTTCAGAGTAGTATTCAACAGTGTATGGTTGGCGCATAACAGAGCTTGGTGCGTAGTCCGAACTAAGATTTCGGTAATAATGTCATCAGCTGGTAGCAGAATAGGATGTTTCACATCATATGGAATTGTTGCATGCTCAATGCGTCCACCAACTCTTAGTATACCATTATTGTCTAAGAATAAATTTAAATTAATCAGTTTATTGTCTTTAGATAAATTTTGACTATTATTTAGTGTTTTTATTTCATTATAAAAATGTTTTTCTTGAACCCATTTAAATAAAGTCATTTTTGCATTGTTAAGTTCATAACACGTTAAGAACCCGGTAACTAATTGATCGTTTTTCATTAAATAGCTTTTAATAAAACGTTTGCAATAACTTAGTATACGAATAATTGAATTGAAATTGACTTGTTTGACTGACCATGCTGATTTAGGTTCCATTAACCATAATGGTCCTGTCCACCAGAGATTATGGTTTGGAAGTTCATTTGGTAGAATTCCACGAGAGGCGCAATCAGCGGGGTTGTTTGATGATCCAATGTGATGCCAAAATTGACGTGGATGAATTTCAATAGTTTGTGAAACTCTATTACCAACAAAAGTTTCTAGCATACGAGGTAAACTTTCAAGCCACGAAATAACTATCGAAGAGTCTGTCCATAAACTTACTTGACGATTACGGTTTTCAAAAAGAGATTCAGTGTTTTTCATCAAGTTTGCAAGAAGTAAGGCTGCACAAAGTTCAAGTTTTGCAATTGTGATCATTTTTTTAACGAGAGCTACTCTGGTTTTTGCTATCAATATAGTAGATTTTTTGTGACTGACTGCGTAAATAACAGCAGCATAACCATGCTGAGATGCATCAGCAAATCCATGAAGTGTTATCTCACCTGATAAACAGTTTACCCATCTTGGAACAATTGTTGTCTCAAGTTGCTTTGCTTGATTTCTGAATTTCAACCAACCATCTGAAATATCATGAGGGAGTTGATCGTCCCAATCCAATCCTTTGACCCAGGTTTTCTGAAATAATATTTTAACAAAAATGGTTACTGGAGAGAGCCATCCAAGTGGATCAAAAAGTTTAGAAGCTTCTGATAACATGCCACGTTTTGTTAAAATTGGTTTCTCGTCCAGTGTGATTTGGTACGAAAAATTATCTGATATTGGATCCCAATGCATGCCCAAAACCTTTGAATAATTAGAATCCTTCTCAATTTCAATCGTCTTGTCAGGAATTTGTGAAGAAGTGTTTAATTCTGGAACATTTGACAACCATTTACGTAAATTAAAACCAGATCTTTTTATAACATCTGTTATTATCCTTTTCAGATCTACCAGCTCTTCCAGAACATCACAACCAGTCATTAGATCGTCCACATAAAAATCACATTCAATGATTTTTGTCGCTACAGGATTCAATTGTTCATTATCCTTAGCGATTTGTTTGAGAACACGGGTTGCCAGAAAAGGAGCTGAAGTTGTTCCATAAGTAACGGTGCGTAATCGATATTCTTGTACAGGATCCTTAGCATCATATCTCTATAATATTCTTTGAAATTCAGTGTCAGGCTGTCTTACTAAAATTTGACGGAACATTTTTTCCAGGTCGGCGGTAATGACAAATTGATGTAACCGGAAACGCTGCAATATTTCTTGGAGTGATTGTTGTAGTTGTGGACCAACAAGAAGGTTTTCATTTAATGAAACTCCGGACCTTGATTTAGCAGACCCGTCAAAAACAACTCGCAATCTTGTAGTAGTGCTTGATTCTTTAAAGATGGAGTGATGAGGTAAATAATATGGCTTGTGCACAGGAATTTCAATTTCATTTCTGGATACCTTTTCCATGTGACCCTTTCATATTCTTGCATGAGCTCATTGTATTGTTTTTTCAAATTCAGATCCCGATCAAGCCTGTGTTCAACTGATTGGAGTCTTTTAAGAGCCTGAGACTTCATTTCACCAAGTGGAGTAGCATCTACTGCAAACGGAAGCGCCACAACATATCGGCCATCTATGGTTTTAGAAAAATTATTTATAAAATGTTCTTCACAATAAATGTCATTGGGGGATTGGGTTAGGGTTTGGTTTATTTGTTCTAGTTCCCAAAACTTAGCGAGAGAATTGTCAATATTAACTGAAGTGCACATTGATGTCACATTTGAACTTGAATTAGCACTTAATTTTCCAGAAATTACCCAACCTAAGATTGTCTCTTGAGCAACAAGACTGGAATTCACACCTTCGATATGTCCAGGTAGTAGTAGTGAAAGATAGTGGTCGCACCCTATTAAAATATCAATCTCCCCTGGTTTGTAGTAATCTGGATCTGCTAGTGTCAAATTTTCAAACTCCTTCCAGTAGTTACTGCTCAACTTGATTTCAGGTTGTTTTGAGGTAATCTTCGACATAACTAGAGCTTCCATGGTGAATGATTTGCAAGGCAAAACTGCTGACTGAAGATCTAGTGTTACCAAACCCCTTGTCGTTCCCACTGTTGGTGATGCTAGCCCTTGTACGAGAACTCGATGGTTTTGTCTTGATAGGTTTAATTTTTGAGCACATGATTCGGTAATAAAAGAAACTAAACTACCTGAGTCCAATAGAGCCTTGCATGGATACCGTATATTGTCACTTCCCATAACATGGATAACAGCCGTTTGTAATAGCCCTCTGGATATCGATGGTTGTAGTCTTGGATGTAGTAAAGATGTTGTGGTTTGCGGCAATGGTTCTTGTTGTGATGTTTCAGAAGCATGAGGTTGGTCATAATTTTTGTGAAGCAGGGTGTTATGGCGTTTATGGCATTTGAAACATGACCTCTTTGATTTGCATTTTGAAACCATGTGAGTATCCGATAAACAATTATAACATCGATTCTCCTTTTGCATGTACTCACGACGTTTTTCAACATCTAGTTCCTTAAATTTGGTGCACTCGAACAAAAAATGTGGTATGTTGCATAATGGACAATTGGGTTTTGAAGTTGTGGTGGTGGTATGACTTCGAATAGTTGTTGATGGTTGAGTTTTTTTTGTTGAATGTTCACGTTTACTCAAAAATTCTAGAAAGTTGGACCAGGCTGGAAACTCAGTGTCGTTTGATTCTTCTGCCCATCGTTGTTGTGTATCATCATTCAATTTTGATAGAATTATATAAATTAGCCATGGATCTCGTACTTCAGCATTGGTGCCCATGGCCTTAATACCGCGAATGATTTCATCAGACGTGTCAATAATGTTGCGTATATTATGTGAGGTTAGAACTTTGATGATTGGTTGGTTCATGAAGGTTTTGATGAATGCAGTTAGTATCAATTTTTTCTTGCTATAACGTTTGACAAGTTTTTCATAGACTTCAGTGTAATTTCTCTCAGTCATTGGTAAGTGCTTGAGTAATGCAGCTGCTGGTCCTTTCAGGGTACCCATCAGATATTGAAACTTTTGTACGTCAGATAATGCTGGAATTTCATGAACGGTTGCAGTAAACATATCGTGGAATGATTGCCACTCTTGATAATCACCGGCGAAGGTTGGTAGATTTAAACGAGGCAATTTAACTTCACTGTGAGATTGGTTCAGAATAGATGTTGAAATGTGGCCATTGTTATGTGCTGAATAGTTTAGCGATGGTACTGTTTGCGTATGTTTTCGTAACCATGAGTTAAGTTTGGCAACTGCGGTGTAATATTTATCATCAAATGATTTTGAAACTGACTCAATGTCGGAATCTTTAGCCAAAAGTTCATCCTCGGTTTCACTGAATGAGTTCATAATTATTGGTAGGTTATCCAAACGGGCTTGTACCTCATCCACATCAGATGAATTAGTTAACCGAATTGCAAAATCGATAATGGCGTCGACCTTTTCAATCAATGTTTCTCTTCTACGAACTAGCGTTTCAGCTTTTGGCGGCATTGCGGTAATTGACATGCAAAAGAAATAACACTAGACACAATTCACAATTCACAAATATTTTCACCGTAAATATTATAGTTAAATTAAAAACAATTAATTAATTTTTTGGTTTATATAAATATTGGTTTATATTAAAAAAATTGGTTTATATTAAAAATATTATAAATATTTTTAAGGTTCACAAAAATTTTTGTTTTTTCTAGACAAAATGGTATACTTATCGAATTGTGGAGCAAAATACTTGACAATGGTGCAACGTGGTTTGTTTCTCCGTGTCGATGTCTTCTCAATTTTTCGGCTATTGGGCTGTTTCACGTGGATATTACTTCAATTGGTTGATTTGTTGGATACGCTGGTAAATTATTTCCACATACACATCCGCTTCGAAGGACCAAAAAATGTTAATGATGAATTGAAATAAAAAATAAAATTCATGAAACTACAAAAAATTGATTTTTTATTGTGAAAAATAACTTCTTAATTTGATTGAAGACAACTTGATGATGATTGAAAATTATTTTACAAGATTATTTTGTCATTAAATTCTGAATCCAATACATCTGGTAATAAATCTATTTGTAATACTAAGCAAGGCGCCTAAATTTTTACAAATTAATAATTTAATTGATTAAGCTTACTACAAGTAAAACGCCAAAATTCTTACAACTTAATAATTTAATTTAACAGTGAAATATACAGTAACAAATATATATAAAAAAAAAAAATAATAATGATAAAAACAATAATAATAACAGTAGTTTCTTCTATTATATATTGATATATAACACTAGTAGTTGCAAAGAAAATAAACTTTAAGTTAATAGTTGCATTCAAAAATAAAGTTACAAAAAAAATAGAATTATATTAAGTTATAATGTATAAACTAACAGAATTATATGAATGCAGCTTAAAACTAAATAGTGAAGTTGAGAATAAATCAAGATCGTTAAAATATTCGTTGTGCCTTGCTTGTAACCGATTCAAAGGTGAAGCTACTCCCAAATTAGTTCTTGAGGTAGCTGGTAAAAATAAATTATGGTTTCTGGTGCAATATGCTGATGCATAAAAATTTAGTTTAGCTAAAATACATACTAGTTTCTAAAGTTGAGTTAACAATTTTATATAATAATAATTCATCAAGAATCAGTCTACGAGATTCCAAGCTTACCATGGCTAACTTCTCTAACCTAATGCGATATGTCAGTTTTACGGTAAACGGTATAGTTTTAAAAACCAAAAACCTTGTAAATTTTCGCTGTATTCCTTCAATTCTATGACAATAAACATCGTAGAAAGGGTTCCAAATCTGACAAGAATATTCCAAATGACTACGGATTAAACTATTAAAGAGGGTAATATACACTTGAGGATTTCTAAAGTCCTTGCCTCTACGAAAGATAAAACCTAAAACTTTATGAGCTTTGCGACAAATCATATCAATATGAACATCAAATTTTAACTTAGAGTCAAACGTTACTCAAAGATCCTTCATGGCTTCAACCCTCGTCAGAGATGCAGATTTCATAGAGTAGTCAAAGATAATCTTGTTAGTTTTTTGCTATAGGGATCATTCCATATAAAATCATCAAATTGGCAAAGGCAGCATATTTTAGATTTTGCTCAAACTTTGTGGAAATGTTCCTTAGGGTTCGAAAAACAAAAATCCATATTGATTGAATTTTCGCACACGCCAGTTCCGGTGACACACAATATAAAGCAAAGGTAAAGTCTTATTTTGGTGTTTTGCGGTTTTAGCCGTAAAAACTTTTCTAATAAAGATATCTACTTTACTAAGGTGGCACTGGAAAGCGGATGATTGTTTTTAAACAAAAATAAAAATTCACATAATTCATATACCTGAAAAATAACAGGGTTTTGAAAATACGTGTATTTTATTGATTTCTTGTGATTTTCAATCGACACCAGGATCTGCACTGTTGAATTTAAAAGTCTAATCGTTCTCAGATATATATAGTGAATTTTGACGACACTTTGCAAAAAGATGCAAATATGTATGGCATGAAACTGATTAGTTTTTTAGCGATAGTGAACTAAGTTGTGAGGGGTCACCCAAACACCTGTTTTTTTAAAGCTAAATAACATTTGTACCTGATAATCGAATTGGATGAAACTTGGTACATAAACATTTGGTACGGTTCACAACAGTTTTGCATCCCAACTTCCAGCTTTTCATTACCGGTAAAAAATTTTGGTTCGTAATTTTTTAACGTTTTTTCAGTGCCTACAATAATGAAGTGATTATGATGAAAGTTATGGAAAATCTTTCAATTAGTGAAAAATAGTTATCATCTTTTGGGACACATTGATCAAAGTGGCGGGGGTCTACCATACAACTGCTGACTTTTCGCACTTGGTTTTTAAAGTTTGTTGGGAGCATACAGACTTCATTCATTAATCAATTTTAGTGACACTTTGAAAAAATATGGAGACTTAAATGACAAAAAACTGATTAGTTTTTGGACAATATTGAGATAAGTGGTGGAGGGCCTCCCGAACACCTGCTTATTGTGTCACCATTTTTGCAATGTTTGTTGGGAGTACCAAACATTTTTACCGGAAATGAAAAACCGGAAGTTGGGATGCAAAACTTTTGTGAACCGTACCAAATGTTTATGTACCAAGTTTCATCCAATTCGATTATCAGGTGCAGATGTTATTAAACTTTAAAAAAACAGGTGTTTGGGTGACCCCTCACAACTTAGTTCACTATCGCTAAAAAACTAATCAGTTTCATGCCATACATATTTGCATCTTTTTGCAAAGTGTCGTCAAAATTCACTCCCGAACGAATGTTTTATGCTCCCAACAAACATAAAAAACATTGTGGAAAAAACCATCTGTTGTATGGTGGACTCCCCAACCCTTTATCCAATGTACTCCAAAAGCTAACAAAATGTTTTTCATGTTACTTGAAAGCGTTTACCAACGTTTCATGAAAATCGATCGGTAATTGTAGGCTACAGTAGGGATAAATACCTGGAAAAAAAACTTTTTAACCGGAACTGTCAAACCAGAAGTTGGTACGCAGAAATATTGGAAACAGTACTAAAAATTTATATACCAAGTTTCCATAAGATCATAAGTCGGGATTAGGAGTTATTGAAGATTTAAACTTAGAGGTGTTCGGGAGACCCCCCGCCATTTTGTCCAAATTTAAAATAAATTCAGATTTTCCATTTTCAAGTGAACCTGGATCATTTGCCAAAGTTTCATCAAGATCCTATGCAGAAAGGTCTTGACTATATTGCATTTTTATACTGATGTATACGAGGAGCTGACGTATAATCCCCCATCCGCCAATCAGCTGACGACTTTTTTTTCAATTGTTATGGTGTAAATATGCATCATACAAATTTTGAAGCGGCATCAAATTACTTTTGGAATTCGTTTTTTTTACCAGTTTAAAACTCCCCCACAACCACACCCCCCGCAAGTCTGACGGCTGACTCTTATTTTCTACATCACAAATAATTAATCTATCTATAAAAATTAAATTCAATCGGCGTCAAATCACTAACCAAAATGCAACGCTGCCTCCCGGTCTAATATATTGTAAGATAATTAAAAATTAAAATCGACTTGTTTGGTCAACTTTTAATGAAAAAAATCTTTGCTTGAAATTTTGAAATTTTAGCATATTTAGCATATTTGCATATTTCAGACTACAATTTGGACGTGTTTGATAAGAGACAAAAATTTGAAATTGGTAGGATACTTAGTTCTTACCTTTAACTTTAAAAAACTTCAAGGTTAGTTTTGTTTTTTCCTCTTATCGCACATTTACAGGCGTTTAAAGAGAAGCGAACATTATACTCTAAAAATAAGCATATTCATATTATTTTAAAGAAGTCCTATAATAATTTGCTAATTTGTTTCGATTCTGGAATTAACAATAAAAGGATTTATGTATATTTAAACATGCTCTTCTAGTTAATTGCTTTGTTGCGTCATTCAATGTCAGTCAATAATAGATGTTTATGTGTAGTCAAGAAGTTTTTGTTATGAGAAGCGTTAGTATTTTATGGTGATATAATTCGAATTTAAAAAAAAATAAAATGGGTGTCTTTAGAGAATATTGTAGAAATAATCAGTGAAAAAAATAATAAAATAATGTAGTGCTCAATTGGCGTATTGTTACGAGAAAATTGTCATAAACTGGCGCATTCACGATCATCGAAATTAATCAGTGAAGATAAAATAAGTGAAAGTGATAAATTTTTATTAAATAAGCGATTAAATGTCGTATCTATTGTTAATATTTGTACATATCATTGTCAAAATATATTACGTATTTTTTCCATGTATTCGGAAATAAGTGTTGTGATCCATTAAATGTTCACAAGAATAGTAGATTCTTGTATGAGCTTAGAATGAAGGCAATTCTTCATGAGGATGAAGTTTCCCGAAACGAGCGTAGGGAGTGGAGGGAATCATCCGAGTGAAGAATTGCCATTATCCTAAGCGAATTCAAGATACTATTTTATCCACGACTGTAAAATATTTCGTTTAATAGAAAGGTTAAAGAATTTTAATCAAATTCACTAGTTGTAAAATTCACTGTAAGGAAAGGTACTAACACCTAGAGCGATGTTTGATTTTTGTGTTAATCAAATGCCTGGTATAGAATTTTTTTATATCCAATTCTGATGTTGATGCTACCGAAACATTTTTGTCAAGGAGATTTATGAATATTAATACAATTAAAAATACGAGGACCTATCACAGTTTTGGTCCGCTTTCCCACAGTCAATTAAAAGCACGAAAGTTTTCAGTTTCTGATTACTTTGAAACTGTGAATATTGCAAGACTAAATGTTAAATTTAAAAAATAAAATATAACACTTAATACTATGGTTCCTAATATCATTTATTTATCCACTTATCTCAACATGAAAAAATTTTATCGACCAGAATTAAATAAACTCTTTAAATTTGAAACAATTTTTCTTTATTTTTATTCAAAACTATAGTGTTGTGGAAAAAACAAAAGCCTGAAAGTTCTAGTGAAGACTAATTATAGCAGTAAAATTAATTTTTTAGTTATAAAGATCTTCGTGGTTACATTATTAATACTTATTTTTAAACAATAAATTTGTCGGTGGATAAGTACTCAGGTCAGTATAAAAATATACTAAAAAATAAAATTAAAAAACAAACAAATGTCTATGATGTTTGCTTCTCTTTAAACGTCTGTAAATGTGCGATAAGAGGAAAAAACAAAACTAACCTTGAAATTTTTTAAAGTTAAAGGTAAGAACTAAGTATCCTGCAAATTTCAAATTTTTGTCTCTTATCAAACACGTCCAAATTGTAGCCTGAAATAAGCAAATAAGCTAAATATGCTAAAATTTCAAAATTTCAGGCAAAGATTTTTTTCATTAAGAGTTGACCAAACAAGTCGATTTTAATTTTTAATTATCTTACAATATATGCACTTTGATATCTGAGAACGATTAGACTTTTAAATTCAACAGTGCAGATCCTGGTGTCAATTGAAAATCACAAGAAATCAATAAAATACACGTATTTTCAAAACCCTGTTATTTTTCAGGTATATGAATTATGTGAATTTTTATTTTTGTTTAAAAACAATCATCCTTCCCTTTCCAATGCCACCTTGATCAAGTAGATATCTTTATTAGAAAAGTTTTTACGGCTAAAACCGCAAAACACCAAAATAAGACTTTTCCTTTGCTTTATATTGTGTGTCACCGGAAGTGGCGTGTGCGAAAATTCAATCAATATGGATTTTGATTTTTGAAACCCTAAAGGGTCATTCCAAAGTGACTAACGTAACATTTATACCGAAATTCACAACTTTGTTTCCTTATAACTAAAATAGTAAAGATTATTTTAAGCACTTGTTGACTTTTTAAAATGTAAATCGAGTTTATTTATCTAAATCAGAAAGCTTTTTTAATTAAATTAAATTTTTTAGATATTTTTTAAATAAAAATGTAAATGTAACTAACGTAACATTTTTTATACCATTAAATTAACACCTAAATTATGAACCGAAATTCTCTAGATGTTGAAAATGTACATAAAATTTATTGATAAGTTTCTTCAATGTAATCAATGTATTTTTTAAAAAAGCCAATAACTTTTTAAAAAATTTGTTAGTTTTTCATAAATTGACGCTTTTGATTTAAATGATGTGTGACTAACGTAACGTGACTAACGTAACACAAAAGAATTCATGTATTTAGAATGCTTACCTCATTTATTTGGAAAGCAAAGCAGTCCAATTCAGAAACTCCAAACTTTAGCTTTCAGAAAATAAAAAGTCTAAAACAATTCGGTTTATCATATTTGTGCTATGCTATATTCTTTTTAGATATATTTTAATTCGTATATTAAGCCTTTTTCACAACCATGCGCTTAATTGCATTCTAAACAAAATAACAATATTGGAATTTTCACAGTTGTTGCCATATCTTATAGTAAAATATATGAAAAAAAAAATTATAGGTCACAGTTACAGTTTTATGAAGAAAAAAAATTTAGCTTGAAGGTTGACTTTAAAATGGAATGACCCTAAAGAACATTTCCACAAAGTTTGAGCAAAATCTAAAATAGTGCAGCAACGTTTTTTGTTTTTTTTTTCGATGATTTCATATGGAATGACTCATAGGTAATAACCATGCATTTATTAACATTTAACTGTAAACAATTATTTATACACCAGTTTTCAAGCTGTATCAGGTCTCGCTGTAAGTCAATACAATCCTGAATTGAGTGTATATTTTTAAATATCTTGAGATCATCAGCATATAAAAGGTGTTTACATTTTAAGTTGTTTGATATGTCATTAATAAACAGAAGGAAAAGTAATGGTCCTAGAGTAGATCCCTGAGAAACTCCAGAAGATGGAGTAATAAAAGTTGATTTGAAACCATTGAATCGAACAAACTGCAATCTGTCAACCAAATATGAAGAAAACCATTACTCCATGCGTTTCGATATATTAAATGAATTTAATTTAGATATAAGAACTGAATGGATCACTTTATCGAAGGCCTTTGAAAAATCTGTATAAATGCAGTCAGTTTGACCATTATTATCAACACTTACGAATAGTTCCTCAGAAAATTCAAGTAAGTTAGACAATGGGTCGTATGAATAAAAATTAGATTATACTTTACTTTGCTCAATTTACGTAATTCACCATAGTTCACCACGAAATCTAAGCATATTCTCAGTTTAGTATGATAAAAGAGAAAAGAAAATTCGAACATAAATTTCTCAACCAGGGCCGTCGCCAAAGAATATTTTTTGGGGGGTGTATAGCATGAATTTGCCGACTAAAGTTTCATGAATTTGCCGACTAATTTTTTTTTAAATCTGCACCTTTTCAAAATATTAATTTAATTTATAAATTTATCGCACAAAAGGGATTTATAGATCAATATACATTTGAATCGTCTTATATTGTAAAACATCTATCTAAAAGCTATTTTTACAATAATTTAAATATTGACAATGAGGTTGAAGAACATTACAAATCGAATTACAATTTTAAACTAAAACTATTAAACAATAAACTACTAGATTTCTTTCAATATCAATTTGATTTCATTTTCATCCATTTTTTTCAATAGCTGTGTTGTTTTGTAATTCTCTATAGAACAGAATTAAAATTTTCAATACGATTTGACAACTAATTAATTCTGTAATAATTCTACAGAACTATTTAGCTGTCAAATCGTATTGAGAATGTTAATTCTGTTTTATACAGAATTACAAAATAACACAGCTAATAGACAACCCAAAAAAAGGTTGGCGTAGAACTTTTAACGGCACTAATTAAACAAATATAGAATAGTAGATTCTTGTATGAGCTAGAATGAAGGCAATTCTTCACGGGGATGAAGTTTCCCTGAACGAGCGTAGCGAGTGGAGGGAATCATCCGAGTAAAGATGCTATTTTATCCATTTTATCCACAAGATACTATTTTATCCACGATTACAAATATTTCAAATAATATCATTCAAGTTTTCCTGTAAAAGTTTATATCGCCGTATTGAAATATTTCTATGAAAATAAAAACAAAATAAAACATGTTTGTTTATTTTGTATGTATTTTTCGTGTTTTATTTCATTTATATTACTATACCAACAAATCAAGTTTTTAATTTGTTAGGGGAATTTTGAATAAATAAAGCGTAATGAAATAAATAAAAAAGAATTTGATATATAGAAAAGGAATGAATACAATTACAATGAAAGATATACGCATGGAAAGTATATATTCTTTAGTAGTCGTAGATAAAAGTAAATATCACACGCACATTGTTATTCCATTTGTTTTAGATTTTATTCTTGCATAATTTGAATCGATGTAAGATACATTCCAATACCTCAATATCTATTAGAAAATAAAATAATAAATGAAACTACAATAATTTTGAAATGCTACATTGTTATATTCTATTGGGATTGAAATCTGACGCGCCTTTGTTTTAAATTTACCCATCTATTTAAAAATTCATCAAATTTAATTTTATCCACATGATCTTTTTCTGACTGTAATATTAGAAGTGAATTTAGGCGGCCATCTGTCATTGTTGATCGAAGATAGTTTTTTACCAGCTTTAATTTGCTAAAAGTTCTTTCGTTGGATGCAACTGTTACAGGGGCCGTAATTACAAGACGGCAAATTTGATTAGCTAGAGGAAGAATGGTTTTTAACTCTTCAGATTTATGCATAATTTCCGCTAGAGATGTTTCATTTGTGCATCGATCACAGAGAATTTCTAATTCTGCTTGCACAGCATACGAGTCGGTAATGGCAACGTTTTTAGGAAATAATTGTAATGCATTCTGAACATTTAATATTGTGCAGCATTCCCTTTTCATAGGTGGCTTAAACATTTCATATAGAGGTTTTATGCTATTAATGGAACTAAGAAGGTTTTTTGTACATAAATTTATTAACGTGTCTAAAACCGCATTAAACCGTTTTCTATGGAAGATCTTGTTATAAATAAAATGTATTAGTCATTAATCCATATGTTTCACCCTCGGCTATTTTAAATCCAGTTGCTGTAAAGATTTTAAAATCGTAATTTGCCGAATGATAAAGAAAATAAATAAGTGATACTGAACAAAAAGTGGGAATCGTTGCAAAAATTTAAATTTTTGCTTAAATAACTTTAATAAACTTAACTTAACTTTAATAAAATCGTAAAATTGCCGAATTGGAAAATTCTTTTCGTAAAAATGCCGAATTTGCCGACTTGGAAAATTCTTGGGGGGGTGTCACAACCCCCATAACCCCCCTTGGCGTCGGGCCTGTTCTCAACTCACTTTCTCAATTTGGTATTTTTTTTTTTTTTTTTTATTCAAAGTTAGGCATGTTGAGTGTTAATTATAATAAATTATAAATTAACGTCTCTGAATATCCGAAGATACCATGCCAACTAGGGATAAGAATGGAATGCAAATTAGGATTCTCTGAGAAATTTATGAACGTTAACTTTAAAGCCTTGAGGATTAAATTCATCAGGGAAAACTCAGGAAGGTAAGGCATTCCAACGATGAGAGACTCTGTTGAAAAAGTCACGTTGGAAGGCAACAGTTCTACACTTAATTATTTGAACTGTAAAGGGATGCGCTGCTACGTTTGCTCTGATGTGACGCGAAAGGTTTGCTGATTTAGGTAAAATCGATTTGATCTCTTCAGAAGCTCGTTCATCCATAATATATTTATAAAATATAGTCAAATCAGCAACATTTCTTCTGTGCTGCAAGGAATCAAGACCGTTAGTAAGACTTGGGTTACCAATGAGTTTAATAGCTCTACGCTGTACAGAATCAAGGCAGTTGAGACTACTCAAGTAAGCTCCACCCCATATGTGAGAACAGTATTCCATGCAGGGACGTATAAAAGATTTATAAACTAAAAGAAGTTGTTCGCTATCGAAAAACTTACGACATCGCCCCAAAAAACCTAACTTTTGAACAGCATTCTTAGCCAGATTAAAAATATGAGAATTCCACTTCATATTATTTTCAATCTCAACTCCTAGAAGTCTGACAGACTCATTCTCTAAAAGATTTTTGGGGCCAAACGTTAATGGAAAAAGATTGGGTGTCGTTATCCTAGAAAAATGACAAACCTGTGTTTTGCTTGTATTGAATTCAACCCTGTTAGCAATACCCCAATCCATAATTGTTTTAAGATCAGTGTTAAGGGAATCTATCAATTTTGACCTACACTCACTAAGCGCTAAGGGTGTATATAATTTAGGTGCTTCATGAGACGCATGAAGCGTGCTATCATCAGCAAAACTATGTATAGGATGAACCGTTGAGTCCAACAAATCATTAATATAGATAAGAAAAAGAGTTGGTGACAAAGCGGAACCCTGAGGAACTCCTGCATTAGTTGAAAAAGTATTCGATGATACACCGTCAACATTGACCCGAAATTTTCGATCAGATATAAAGCTCTGTGTCCAAGATATAAGCTGCTCGTCTAAACCATAGGATCTCAATTTGCATATTAGGTTGTTATGCCAAACTTTGTCAAATGCCTTAGAAATATCAAGAGCAACACCGAATGTTTCTCCAAAGTTTTCAAGCGACTTGTTCCAGATATGAGTGACAAAAGACAGCAAATCTCCCGTCGCTCTTCCTTTTCGAAATCCATATTGTCTCTCATTAATTAATTTGGAAGACTCTAAGAAGCTCATTAAATTAAAATTGACATATTTCTCAAAAATTTTAGCAACTACCGATAAAATTGAAATGGGTCTGTAATTCGTAGGATCAGTCTTACTGCCCTTTTTTGAAACTGGCTGTACACTAGCCATTTTCCAAATTTCCGGAAAAATTCCTTTCTTATATGACAAATAGAAGATTTTAGTGAGGATTGGTGCTAGCTCCCTAGCAAATGTTTTAAGTATAATCGGAGGAATAAAATCAGGGCCAGTTGCCTTGTTAGTATTGATTTTCAAAAGCATTTTTCGAACAATGTTTTTCCGAAAAATTATCCGCCTCATTTTATAAGAAACTTTAGAAATAGGTTTAGGCTGGAAATTAGGTTCTTTTAAAGTAGAATTTAAAGAGAAATAATGCCCAAGCAAATTAGCTTTCTCTTTTGGATCAATGATAGGGACATCTCTATTAACAAGAGGCGGTAGGGAAGATTTACAAAAGTTGCTTTGGACAGCCTTTGCGGCTTTATAGAAATTGCGTGAACCAGTCGAATTTTCTGCGAATTTAGATGCTTTTTTCCTATTAAATAGATGTTTCTCTTCATCTATTAACTTACGACATAAATTTCTCTCTTTACGGTACTGTCTAAGGTTTTCATCGGTTTTGTTTTGATTAAACTTTCGAAAAACTTTTTTTCTTAACTTTTATAGCTTTTTTGCATTTACTAGAAAACCATAGATCAGTTTTTGGAATGATCAATTTATTAGGAATAAATCTGTGCATACCATCAATTACAGTTTCAGAAAAATTTGATGCAGCTATGTCTGGGTCTTGGCCGGTAAGGCAATAGCGTTTCCAAGAAAAACATCTAAAAAAACTTTTAAGTCCTTGCCAATCCGCAGCTTTGTAATCCCAAACATTGCGAGGATTCGCTTTAAATTGTTTTGGAATTTGTATATTTAGTTGTGTGGAGATCAAATTATGATCTGAACCACCCAATGGTTCTGATATTTTAAATTGAACCAGATATGGATCGTTTGTCAAAAATAAATCAAGTAAATTACTACTTTGACCAGGAATGTCAGGAACTCTGGTTGGCAGGTCTATTATTTGAGTAAAATTGTGATAAAGAGCAAACAACTCAGCCTGTCTACCAACCTCGTCAGTTTTAGAGCTGTATGTAAGCCATTCTTTATTGTGGACATTAAAATCTCCAAGAACTATAAACTTTGCATTAGGATACTCAACCAACCTATCTATCTTCTCAGATAAGTCATGAAATAAATTAAAGTTCTCAGGTGAATTAGGTGAACGGTAAAGTCCAAAGACAAACAGCGTTTGACTTGGGCAACTAATTTTTAGTGACAGCATATTGTGAAATTTTGCATTTAATTCCAATTTATTTAATCTCACATATGGTATAGTATCCCTAATATAAGCACAAACTCCATGCTTAATGTAGAAAGAGGATTCAAGTTCATAATTGGGACAAAGGTATCTGTTTTTATCTAAGGTCACAGCACGAGCACTGATAATCGTTTCCGTTAAAAACAAAATATCAGGTTTCATAGTTTCAAGAAAAATATGGACTGAATTAAGGTTTATATTCAATCCTCTTATGTTCGCATAGCTGATAGATAATTTTGCCATTTTAATTCATAGAGAAATATCAATGAAAAACATACATACGAAAACCACAGTAATGCGAAAACAAACAAACTCAAATTGAAATTGAAATGAATAAAACATAAAAACACAAGAATATTCTCAAATATTTTTTAGTTAGGTATATAGCATGCTCAAACAGCTTTACTCACTTTTTAGGTAGATTTCATATAAAAATCTACCTATTGTAACGTGCTTCATCTCGGAATTTCGGAAAAATTTTGGTGCCAAACGACTATATATGATAAGCGGAGACGGAAAATCAAAATGAAAAAAAAATTTATATATATATATATATATATATAACGATATGAGGTATAACAGAATTATCCGGCACTCTCACGGTCGCACTTTTCGACCTACACCAAAAATATTATGTGTGTATATTACGGCAAACAATCTCTTGGACAAGTTCGCGAACTGGCCATATCGGGGTACCATTTAAGCGGCTAGAGCCTTAAAAGTCGAATAATCTAAGACGTTATAACTTCCGTTTGAATCATAATGGTTAAATAAAATTGATAAATATTGAATATTTAAACTATTTTTTATCATTTTTTGCAAAATGAAAACCTCAGCGCAAAAGGTTCCTGAAAAATCAGCTGTTTTAAAAATGTACTGAACTTTGTTGTCCTCGATATAGATGAAAATAACGAAGCTTTCAAATGAAAACCTTCCAAAACATAAATACGAAGATAAATCTATCCAAAACTTAAAAAATAAATTGTTTAAGTTCAGAGGTTGAGACCCTGGGTCGGTTAAAACAAAAACAAACGCAAACGTCCATGTCTTCATCATTTTTGAGTTTCTTTTGCTTAAACTCATATTTTCTTTTAGATTAACTTTTCAACTATAATCTCAGAAATTTTCAGCTTTCTATCCCTAGAGGCTCCAATTTTATAAGCTTAAACAAAAAACCTTTTACATATCTTACAAAGCCTAATATATGTGAAAATTAAAAAAATGAAAATTTATATAAAATTAATATTGAATTTTGTTTTAGTTTTGTTGACATTTACTTGCAAATACTATTCGAACAAATTGATAGATCTTTGTGCGATAGGCGTTCAAAAGGATCTATATATGAAAAACATTTTAGGGAGCTATTATATAATTTACCAACCGAATAATTAGTTAGTGTTAATTAAACAGTAAAATTAAGCATGTAAATTCCTATAAAAATAACAGATATGTATAAACTTTAGTAAAACATGTGTTAATATCACACAGCGTTTAAAAAAATTCATATTTAATAACATAAAACCATAATGATCACCCCCAAATCTAATTAACCAAATTTTTGTTCTTCATGGTTATTTAGATATTGTATATATAAAAGAAAAATTGCGAAGATTGCATTTGTATGCAATTTTTCAATTTATTTGTATTGTTTTTATTTTGAATTTTTGTTTTGTATTCAAATTGCATATAGAACCAATTACATATGTTATTAGGAATTTTGTTTTGTTTTTGAAAAATTAAACGATTATGTGGGTGATTTGGGAAACTATTTTATATGTATTTCGGAAACGATCTTGGTATTGTATAACAATAGATAACTAAATAAAACAATGCGCGTATGGAAAATGTTTAGTAGGTGATGAAAATTTTAATATGTATATATGTATGGCGTTGCGTTAGATGTATAATTGCGAAGATTGCATTTGTATGCAATTTTTCAATTTATTTGTATTGTTTTTATTTTGAATTTTTGTTTTGTATTCAAATTGCATATAGAACCAATTACATATGTTATTAGGAATTTTGTTTTGTTTTTGAAAAATTAAACGATTATGTGGGTGATTTGGGAAACTATTTTATATGTATTTCGGAAACGATCTTGGTATTGTATAACAATAGATAACTAAATAAAACAATGCGCGTATGGAAAATGTTTAGTAGGTGATGAAAATTTTAATATGTATATATGTATGGCGTTGCGTTAGATGTATAATTGCGAAGATTGCATTTGTATGCAATTTTTCAATTTATTTGTATTGTTTTTATTTTGAATTTTTGTTTTGTATTCAAATTGCATATAGAAACAATTACATATGTTATTAGGAATTTTGTTTTGTTTTACGTAGATTTAATATATTAGGTAGATTTCATATATGCCAAACGACTATATATGTAAAGCGGAGACGGAAAAACAAAAAAAAAATTATACATATATATATATATATATATAACGATATGAGGTATAACGGAATTTAGCGGCACTCTCACGGTCGCATTTTTCGACCTAGACCAAAATTTTTTTCTGAGCGTATTGCGGCAAACAATTTCTTGGATAAGTTCGACAACTGGCCATATCCGGGTACAGGTTAAGAGTCTAGAGCCTTGAAACTGTCAAAAACAAAGCGTTATAACGGCCGTTTGGGGCAAATTATGTTAAAAAAATTTATAAATATTATTAATTATTTGAACATATTTCTATCATTTTTTAAAAAGCCAGATATCTGCAATAAAAGGTTCTTTAGCTATCTGCAATAAACTGTGTGAAGTACAACGGCATTTCGCGGCACTTTCACGGTCGCATTTTTTCACTTACGTTAAAAATATTTTCTGGGTATGTTGCGGCAAACAGTTTCCTGAATATGTTTGACAATTGGCCATATCGGGGTACAGGTTAAGTGCTTAGAGCCCAAAAACTGTATAAAATAATGTTTATTTTTAAAGTTTGTTTAATACTTCTGTTTTTAATTAGTGTTTTTATAAAGTAATCTGATAAATCCGATTCTAATTGCACACATAACTGTCTGATCCCGAAATCTACCTATTTCTAGCGGATATACCTGCCGCTCGGACTTTTTTGCATGTGACAAGTGATCAATATAATACAATATAATTAATAAATTTATATATTAAAAATGAATTTGGTTTTACCTTTTCCAATTTTACCAATGGTAGTAGACGAGGATTATATTCGTTGTACTGTAATAGTATATTACATATCTAGAGTTGTAAATAGCATTTTACATGCGAGTGAAAATTTTGCGCACGAGACGCGTAGCTTTGCATTATTGCATTATTCTGTGTCAAAATGAATTGAAATATTTAATTTTTATAAATCAAATTTTTCTTTAAATAAAAATTTTTCTTTTTATTAAAAGCATGCAGTAACATATATACGAAAATCCATTACCGCACGCTTTTTTTTACTTACCGCACGCTATTTGAAATAATCAATTTACATGTCATGGATAGTGTGATGTAATTTATTTATAATTTACTGTGATAGGAGTAGAAAAAATTATATAAGCCACGAAGATCAACTTACGATAACAATTTTAAGCAATTATATAGATTTAATCGTAGAAATGTCGAAATATTAGCAAACACATTTTTGGAAAATTATGATGAACGTCGTGGTGGTGCCCTAGATAATATACAAAAGATGAAAATATTTTTGCTCTACGTAGGAGATCCTGGCTTCCAGGTAAAAATTTAATGTTTTTGTTGATTCAAATCTTTATGTTGCTTTGAATGAAAATGTGTCAGGTGCTATACTTTTAGCAGACGAAGCATACCCTTTAACACCATGGGTTATGACATCATTCAGGAACTTTGAGCTTCTACTGAAGCTCAAAGAATTTATAATAAAGTCCATAAAAAAACGCGTTTTAATTGAACGCAGTTTCGGTCAATTAAAACAGCGTTTTCCAATTTTGCAATCAAAAGTACGTATGCTGACTGAAAGAGTTCCATCCATGATCATTGCATGTTTTGTTTCACATAATTGTGCAAAATTTCTGAATGATGGTGATTTTGACGAACCAAATTTACCTATCGATGTATCAGTGCCGGTACCACCAGATGAAGAAAATACATCATTCTTTCAAAGAGGAAGAGGAACTCGTCGCCGTGATATCATTGCTCATAACTTACAAGGTTGGAATTTAGAACATTTAGAATATTTATTCAAAACATTTATTAACAAAAAGTTATCATTTAATTACAAATTGTTTTCATTAAGTAATTTAGCTGTTAGCAATTTTTTTTCTAAAACAAAAATTTCCATTTGCTCAGTATGGCGTAGGTGTTCTTCCTCTCGTTGATCCGCTAATATTGTTTTTTGAAATGCTATTAAATTTGATTGTTCTTGAAGAACACGGCGTTGCATGGCGTTTAAGCTGTTTTCCCCGTCATCTTCATTCTACAGAATAATGAATTAATTTGTAATTTTAACACAAAATTTAAAAATAATATATATATACCTTTTGTTGTAGAAACGAGTCGCTTTCTTTTTGATGTTGACGAAGAGATTGGATGGTTTATGCGATTGACCAGTTTCTTCTATAACAGGTTCGGGAGTTTCTAAGCCGACTTCCATTCCATCTGTAATTGTAAAAATTTAAATAAAATTATTGTAAATATTTTAAATGCAAATTAATTACAAGGTCTTTCCGTAATGCTTGGGTTTTCTTCTCTATCCAATAATTCGTAAAGCAGCTTTTCATGATCTTTTAAACTTATTTTTAAATTGCCGGTTTTCCTTCGATCAGTTTTTTGCTTTAATGTTTGTTTCATGTTATGAATTTTTTTTATTTGCTCTGGATCGAATTGTATTCCATATTCGAGCAGCAATACTTCACTTCTATGTTTTGCTGCTGCCTGTTTTTTTATTTCTATTGGTGGAGCCTGGCTTTTCTGCAAAAGCACCAAATGCCAAATTTTTCCTCAAGCCTTATAAATAGTAGGTCATTATAATGCCCTTTGCTGACACTTGGCGAATCACCTAAATTCTCAATACCTTCAAATATAAAAAAAAATATCTTAAAACACATTTAAATATTTAACATAAGTTTTATGTTGAATACTTTTCACCTAGAAAAACACTTTTAAAATAAATAATTTCTTTTGATTAAAATGCAAACAGTCGCCATTTCTATTGTTTACATACATATTTCCCACCAATGTTTGAATCTTTTGATTTTTTAAACTCATAAAATAAATCCAAATTGATTTGATTGAGCAGGTGAAAAAGATTCTACATTAAACATTTAAAATAAAATAAATTCAAATACCTTCTTCTATCAAATATTCTGCTTCCAAAATTTCGATCTCCATAACTACGTATATTAACAGTTTAAATTTTTAAGTCAAAATGACATTTACGTTGAGAATATTCTCTTGTTCGAATTCGAACATTCTCAGAGCAAAGCAAAGTATAACATCATACCAACATGAGAATATACTCTACAACTTTACTTTTCTCAATATCTTTTACTTTGGAGAATATGCTTACTTTTCTCAGTTTTTATTCATACGACCCAATGTAGATCGCTTTTGAAAAAACCCATGTTGTACAGTTATAATTTCATTTTTTACCTGATTAAAAATATTGTTATGGACAATTTTTTCGAATATTTTCGCAAAAGAGTTCAATATTGAGATTGGGCGGTAGTTAGCTACATTAGCCGGATCACCTGATTTGAAAATTGGTGATATGTATGACTCTTTCCATTTAGTTGGAAATACAGCTTGTTGTAATGATATGTTAAATAACAATGTCAGTGGACTGGTAAGAGAACATTTTAATTTTTTTATGAAACTATTTGGAATTTGATCTGGACCTGCTCCTTTATTAATATCAAGGTTTGATATGAGATCTAATACATCAGATTCTTCTACAATAGTGTTTGAATCACCAAGGGTATTTTCGTGACGGTCACTATTTGAAGGAATCGGGTTGGGGTGTTTTTCAAAGACGGATTCAAAGTTTTTCGCAAACAAGTTGGCTATTTCAGCACAATGACCAGTTTTGACGTCCCCAGATACATTTCTGTTGGGTATTCCGTTTTAGACGTTAAGGATTTTGGATAATTCCAAAATAATTTTGGGTTATATCTAATTTGTTCTTCTATATCCAACGTATACCGCAAGAAACATGCATTTATCTCAGCTTTTACCCTTTTACGAAATAATGAAAAAACTTTATAATCAACCGCGTTTTTATATATTTTCCAGTTTGTAAAAACTTTATATTTCTTTTTGATTAATCGTTTCAGTTGTGATGAGTACCATATTGGATATCTGTCACACTTTTTTGAATATCGTTGTAATAAAGAATTGAGTTTATTATAAAACAAATCGATTGCCTCATTTATTGATAGATTGGAAAACATATCGTCCCATTGAATTGAATTGAGCTCATAAGAAATTTTTTCATAATCAATTCGATGAAAATTAATTTGGTGGAAAAATTTATTCGGTTGGGTTTTCACCAAACGAGTATTTAATTTTAATATTTTTCTCCTAAGAACAAAAATTGGGTATTAGTACTAGATACAGTAATAAAATTAGTAACATAATCAAGGAAATATTTATACTCATCATATTTTGTTTTAGGTGTGAAATACACACAACAGATAACCAAAGAGTGTCCATTTAATAAATTTATTTTAATCCAAATATTTTCAGAATTGCAATCACATCCATCCAATTTTAATGCTTGAAAATTATTTTTTGTCGCAACCAGGACACCACCACCCAATTCTGAATTAGTTTTATTATAATCTCTATCAAATCTAAAGACCTTGTATCTGTCGTAGCGTATCCGTATCGAAAGCCTCACAGGAATCTATAGAATCATTCAACCAAGTCTCAGTCAAGCAAATAACATCGAAATTGTTTACTCTAACTTCCATTTTAAGATTTCCTAATTTAGTTCTCAAACCCCTGCAATTTTGATAATAAATATTTAGATTATTCATTTTAAGGTATAAAGAATAATATAATATAAATTGAATATAAATTATAAAAACAGTATAAATTTTTTCTTCAACTTATCCAAATCCAAATTAGATGAAATTTTAATAGCTTCAGAGTCGTCATCTTTCTTGCAGAAAACGTCACCATATTTCGCCCAAACATATTTATATTTGTATTCCACATATTTAAGTAACGTTCTAGTTTCATATAACAACCTTTTTTTGTTTGCAGTAAGATAATTCGTGATAAATACTTGAGATGTTGAGTTTTGAAATCCGATTTCAGAACCAATCATAATCGACTTAATTTTAGCAGCCTTAAGGATCCTGTCTTTTAAATATTTTGAGTGGAATTCTACTGTGATTGGTTTAATTTTCGATGTTGAATTTGAGCGATGAATGTACTTTATTTGTTGAAGATCAATACTAAAATCAATAAATTTGCAAATTTTCCCCATAACTTCAACTAAATTTTCTTGTTTATTCATTGGAACACCATGAACTACCATAAAAGCACTAAATGAATGTTTTTCCAGTATGTCACATCGAGTATTAGGTGTTTTCAACTCCATAGCGAGATGTACATTTTCATTTTGCAGTAGCGATATTTTAACCCCATTCTCATGAACCAAATTATCTAAGCGGTTTAAATCATCACATTTAGAGTTAAAACTATCGATTGCACTTTCAAACTGCTCTTGTTGTTTACGGAAAATTTCAAGAATTTCTAATGATTTGATTAGTTCACCTTGAGTTTTTTTGATTGATTCAACATCAGCCTTCATTACAACTAAAGATTCACTGAATTCTGTTAAGTGTTTAGGTGTTAGGTTGGGTGTATTTTTATTACAGCTAGAACATTTCCAGTAAACATTGCCGTTTTCAATCTCACTAAACAGTTCAGATTTAATGTTTTCACATTTTTGATGAAATGATAATTTGCACACAACACATTGACAGCCTTTATTAATACGACTGACCTTATCATTACAGATTTTACAGCTAGCCATACTTGCTTATTATATTAATCACACAACATAAAAAATTAAACTGCGATCAACGATAGTTTGGCGAAATATATGATTAATGACTTCTAGGTTTAAAACTTTACTACGATAAACAATTATAAAAAATTAAAAGTATATTCCTTTAGTAGACTTTTGTTTACCAGTAATTTACAAAATCAATCATAATTAGATTCGACAGTTAAATATAACTGGACCTTTAGCCACTCATTGTTTTATTTACATAGATTTTAATTTATTTATTATCAAATATGAATTTGAAATGTGAATTTTATTTACACCTATTTTTAGTTACTAGGAGGGCCCGGCGTGCTTCGCTACGCTTATAAATAAAGTTTTTGCGAAGACATTTTGTTGACGTAGAAGCAATGATCTCAAAAAGTGGTAATGAGAAATGCAAGCATATAATTTTTAATTTTTCTTTTTAAATATATGAATGAAAAATAATCAGAACTCTAGCTGATCAGTTCGGATATATGAAAAATTAGCGATCAAATACGTTTTCAAGAAAGCTAATTTGATCACTAACTTATTTGATCGCTAATTTTTCATATATCCGAACTGATCAGCTAGAGTTCTGATTATTTTTCATTCATATATTTAAAAAGAAAAATTAAAAATTATATGCTTGCATTTCTCATTACCACTTTTTGAGATCATTGCTTCTACGTCAACAAAATGTCTTCGCAAAAACTTTATTTATAAGCGTAGCGAAGCACGCCGGGCCCTCCTAGTTACGCATAAATCTGTTTTATTCCGACGACTCGAAAACCATCCTTTGTTCAAAGACAAAAGACGACTGATCACTGAAATGAATGAGAAAAAAAAGTTTCGTTTTTGTTGTTCGTTGTTCGCTAATATATAAAAAAGAAAATATAAAAAAATAAAATAAATTTTAAATTTCGTTTTTATATGTATGTAAACTTATAATGCATATATATAGAAAAAGTTTTCCGTATATAATAACTTTTTTATTTATGATCCGATTTGTTTGAATCCGGATCCGACTATAGGTTACACTAATATCAGTTAGCTGTGAAAATTTCAAATGAATCCATCTGCGAATAAAAAAGCCTTATGCTCCACAAAGTTTTAATCTAGCGTATTAATATATAAGATTTTTAGTTAAACAGTTTAATTCTTCACTTTCATTTATTTTTTAATTAAATTAAATTAATAATTTTACTTTGCTGAAACAATAATTGATTTTTTTTTTTTAATCGTACGGTTTATTCAACATCAAAATACATCAAATTTTATTTTTCAGTCCATGTAACCAATCAATAAATTGATCAGATAAACAAAAAGCCTCTTCAAAACATCCATTGAATTTAGTTAAGTTACATTCTTGAGATATGTGATTGACTGTCTGAAATTCTTTACCACATTCACATGATGGACAATCAACCAGACCCCATTTATGTAATGTATAGTTTGATCTACCATAGCCGGTTCTTATACGATTTAATTTCACCCAATCATTTCTTTTTAGTTCAAAACCATTTAATTTCACATTAGGGTTTTGAACAAATGTACCATTTAATGGAAGGTTGTTGTTCCAAGACATCAGCCAGAAATCTTCAGAGTTAAAATTTTGTGAAATAAGTTGTTTAGCAGTGATATACGGTGGTGTTCTACATAAACTTTGATCAGGAGCTTCCACAAATAAATCAAACAATAAAGAATTGTTAACTTCTGAACTTCTTTGAATGGTATTGAATAACATTTCTTTACGACGAATGTCTGGTGGTGGTATATTTGACAAAACAGGTAACCAATTCAAAGGTGTTGATTTTATAGCACCAGAAATTAATCTCATTGCACGATTCAGTTGAATATTGATTTTTGGTGTATGAGCACTGTTCATCCAGATTGAAGAACAATATTCAGCTGTAGAATATACTAATCCTAAAGCAGCAGTCCTTAAAACATTTGCGTTTGATCCCCAAGTTGTACCAGCAATTTGTTGTAACAAATTATTTCTTGCACTAACTTTTTTGGCTATTGCTTCTAAGTGATTTTTAAAAGTCCAAGAACGATCAAAAATTACACCTAGAATTTTTGGATTATGGTTATGTAAAAGAACAACATTTTCAACTTTAACATATAACTCAGATTTTGCCATTTGATTGTTTAAGTGAAAAGCACTGACTTCAGTTTTACTGGAATTCGGTTTAAGACCCCATTTTTTAAAATAATTCCACATTTTATGTAAATCTTTTTCTATAACTTTTTCACCAAGTTGAAGATCTTTACATTGATAAGCTAAAGTAATATCATCAGCATACTGAAATTTCTGGGAAGTGGTTTTTGGCATGTCATACATGTATAAGTTGAAAAGAATTGGAGCAAGTACTGAACCTTGAGCCAAACCATTGCTTAAAGTTTTCCATTTGCTTTTAGTTTCTTGCATAAAAACCTGAAACTTTCTATTAGAAAGCATATCGTTTAAAAGATTTATCAGTTTAAGACAAGGAATAATTGATGCAAATTTCAACAACAATCCATGACGACTAACTGTGTCATATGCTGATGTAAGATCAACTTGTGCTATACAAGTTTTCAGATGTTTTTGAAAACCTGACTCGACATATGTTGAAAAACCGAGCATTTGTTCGTTACAACCACGATTTTGTCGAAAACCTGCTTGTTCTTTTGGTATCACGACATTGATTTTGTTTTGAACCCTTTGTAGTATAAGTCTTTCCAGTAGCTTGAATGGTACACATAGTAATGAAATTGGGCGATAATGAGATGTGTCGTCTCCTGTTTTTCCAGGCTTTAGAGTAGTAATAATTTTTGACTTTTTGAAAATTGAAGGAACTTTAGATTTTTTTACAACGTCAGTAAAAAAATTTGCTAGCCATCTCTTGGTACTTAGTCCACAATGTTTTATAAATTCAGGATAAATATTATCAACTCCAGCTGCTTTGCCAACTTTCACATGAGATAAAGCATTAACAATTTCACCTAAAGAAAATCTTTTTGAGAAAGCATGTTGTTGTTTTAAAGATCTACGTAAACGTTTGAGCTGAAACTTAACTTTTTTAATAGCTCTTCTGTCCATGTCAGTTTTCGCTGAATTCAATAGTTTTGTTGCAATTTGATTCGGTGTGATGGAAGATGAAGAAACTATTTTTCTTTGTGGATTTGTTCCAAGTTTGCCAACTATAGACCAGGCTTTTCTACTTGAATGTGTAAAATCAAGAGATTCAATTTTTTTTTGCCAAATGTTTTTACGATTATCATTCAGACGATTAATTAACATTGAACCAACTTGCTTATTGCCATCATTCATGTAACTTTCAAAAAGCGCTTCACAAGTTTTATCCCAGCCAGGTACGTATTGCATTCGGTGACCTCTTGGAATTGTTTTTTTAGCACAATTGATTACAGATTTAACAAAAGAATCATAATTTTGAACCTTAGAAGGAACATTTTTGAGTTCTTTATCCAATGATTCTGAAAATGCCATCCACTTTGCTTTCTCAAAATTCCATCTTGCTTTAGGTAATGAACGAATGATAGGAATATTTAAACCATATTCTAATAAAGTAGGACTATGTTGAGACCTAGGAAATTCTTGTAAAACAATTCGTTTTGACTTTGAAATTGATGAACCATCCGTATCATGAATGATACATAAATCAGGATTTGTAAATGTACCATGTGATGCAGAATGAAAAGTTTTAGGTCCTTTTATATTCAAAATAAGGTCATAATTGTTTAAACACATCCATTCTACAATTTTGTTACCATTCTCAGAGTTATGTGAATATCCAAAATCTTGGTGAGGTGAATTGAAATCACCCATATATATTGTAGTATCTTGAAATGATGGTAAAGGAGGATCTTTCCAATCTTTTCCAGGAGGCTTATAAAGGTTTACAACTTTTATACCACAAATAGTAATGACCAGAACTTCTACATTGTCATCATCGTTTTTATAATCAATACTTGCCGAGGGCAACGTATTTTTAATCAAAGTTGTAATACCATAATGTTGATGAAATATGCTATCAATTTCAATGAAACCACTTATTTTACATCTAGCAATAGAATCTTCTTTGCTTCTTAAATGAGTTTCTTGTAACAATAATACATCTACTTCCGCTTCAACTGATAGTCTACTTATAATTTGGCATTTTGGAATTGAGATGCCTTCAACATTCAACTGCATAATTTTGATTGATGGACCAATCGATAAACTATGCTGCATTTTTGTTGTTGAAACCAAGTGACAATATTTTTATATGTTAATAACATAAATCTTGAGACCTTATTTTACAAATAAGGTAATTGTCTTCTCAATTTAATATTAATTTTTATAAAAAATAAAAAATTTTTTTAGATCAAATTTTTTTTAAAACTACTTGACATAAAAGTCAATGATTTAATTTATATGATGTTGTGTTATCTTTGAAATCAAAACTTGTATTGGAATTATGATAACAATAATTAATTGATAGTTTTTAAATATATCTTAAGCAGAATCTTACTTCACCTTATTGGCAAATTCATTTAACTGTATTCAAAACTATAACATAAAGCCTTTAAAACTGAACCCTCATGTAATAATGTTTTGCAGAGGTGTCTTGATCCACTATTCCGACTGCTATATTCACGACCGCGTCAACACCATTACTTTGACTTCAGTGGAAGAAGACAACATTGCCGTTTATCGGCAACAAAGAACCAAATTTGTTCATAAGCCTATACGAAAACCATTTAAGAAATATCTACTTTTAAAATGGAAAGTATATAAAATATTAGTGTTATTTTACTTCTGAGACTGCGTTCCAATTGCTGCTAAGTTGAATTTTACCTGATAAACCTACATTTTTCAGAGCTGATCATAATAAAAAACCATGTAGTCAACTATTTATTTTACTATATTAACATATTTATTTTAAATAATTGTAATGAAATTATTGCTTTTATCAAAATCTATTACTAAAAATTCTGTGGTTGTTCTTATAGTATTTGCATAAAAGAGTTTCTTCAGATTATGGTTTATATATTTTATTGTTCATTGTGGAATATCCTTTTTCACGCAGATATGTGCAAGCAGGCATGTATGCAAAATTAAAAACTGAGATCCAAACTGCCTCCATCAATTTAAACAATTTGTCACCAAGAGCATTAATTTAGAATTATATTATTTATCAGAAGGATCGTGCTCAAAGTCTTTTGTTATCAAGTTCATTATTTGAAATATTAAAATTGAATTTTAAATCAGTGTTTGGGATGTCATTAAATTAAATAATTTGTACGTTCTTTGTCAAATTCACAATTAAATATCTGTAACCGTTTGAGATAATTTGGAAACATTGAAAACAAAACGAGTCGGTACTTTGAACCCATGCATGTAATTTTTTTTTCATTGCTTTTGTTTAGGATAGGATATTCAATTTGTTTATTTCTGGAAATATGACCCCCATGGACAGGATAATTTTTGTAATTGTTTCTTATTTTTGACCGACTGGTGTGGCAACCGTGAGTACTCCAGCCAGCGTAGTTCCATTTATTACGTACGTATTAAAAATAAATTGATAGTTTGAAAATTTGGCATTGCCGGATTTTTTGATAGCATTGTTTTTTTAAGTGAGTATTCATAATAAAAACGCCCTCCAGATATGTTAGGTTTTTTAATTTTTAATTTTTTTGTTTTATTTAGATTTTAAATTACGTTGCAAAATAAATACAAATTTTCTGTGGTAACCTCTTTTGAGTTTCCCTTTAAAATTGGAAATAATAAAAATAAACTTACTCTTTCTAGTTTCTTTTTCTTTCTCACTCTAAAATTTTTCAAAGAAAACAAAGTATTTCTTTAACAGATTTCTTATTTACGGAGTTATTTATATTTCTTTAATAATTTGATTTCATATAACTTAAATTGAATTTCCTCTGATTCAATTCTATATAAATTTTTTTTCACAAATAAACTATAACAAAATTTATCATATTTTTTTCTCAAAGGAAAAAATATAACTATAACAAATTTTAATTTTTTTTTTCATTTTTAATGTTTTTCTTTTTTTTAACGTGTTCATGCTCCAAGTAGGAGCGTTGCCAGGCTAATCAGCTTCAAATATTCAGCACGGTCAATCGCAACAGCGACATAATTACTATGGCAGCCGATTTTTTTAAGGTCGTTTATTACATCAGTCTCCCATTGTAGTCGTGGTCTACCTCGCGGTCGCCCACTCCCTGTGGTACTAACGTACATTTTTCCAATCATTCCAGACTGTGAATCGGCTCGTAGAACATGCCCAAACCAAGCAATCCTATTAGAACGGATACAACCTATTATATAAGGGCCCTCAAGAAGATCTCTGATCTCAAAATTTTATCGGGTTCTATACTCTCCATCGTCTGTCTTAAGTGGGCCAAAAACGTAGGGTAGGATCTTACGCTCAAATACAGATAAATGCGATTCGTCATTTTGTGTAAGGATCCACGTTTGTGACCCATACATCACAACCGGTCTAATCAATGTCTTTTATAACTTGCGCCTGGTGTTAGTTGATACATACGGTGATCCAAGGAGAGGTTTAATTGTGTAGAACGTTCGATTACCTGCAGCAATTCGAGCTTTTATATCTGTAATTATGCTGTTGTTTGAGTCAATCATGGATCCCAAATATTTAAAAGATTCAACTCCCTCAATTCGTTCATCGCCGCACATCAAATCTTTCTTCTCAGCCTCTCTTGAAACATTCTTATGTTTGGTTTTATTGTAGTTAATTTGAAGATTAATTTTTCTAGCACCACTCTCAAGCGACTTGAAATTCTCACTCATAACAGCTTCTCTTCGGCCGAGGATGACTACATAATCAGCGTATGCGATCATCTGTACTGAGTTTATTGACAATATATTGTTGTTAGTCGGTAGTTTCTTTTGACGGCACACATATTCCAAAGCTAAATTAGAAAGTATAGGAGAGATAGCATCACCTTGTCTTAACCCGGAGCCGACTTTAAAAAACTTTGATATTTCTTTCTCTACTCGTACACAGCATTGAGAGTTCTGTACTGTCATTTTGCATAGTGATACCCGTTTACCAAGAATCCACATTGACACCAGAGCAGACCATAGAGGCTCTCGTTCGAGAGAGTCGTAGGCCTGCCTGAAATCAATGAAGAGTTGGTGCACAGGTATGTTAAACTCTCGGCCCTTTTCCAAAATCATCCTTATCGAGAAAAGTGCATCGGTGGTACCTCGGCCCCGCCGGAAGCCACACTGATATTCTCCGAACAGTTCAGCAAAAGGATTGATTTTTGATAGCAAAATGTAAGAAAAGATCTTATATGCTGTACAGAGTAGAGCGATTCCTCTGTAGTTTGCACATTGTAGGCGATTACCTTTTTTTATGGATTGGTATCAGCATAGCTGTGTTCCAGTCCTGTGGCATGGTTTCAGTCCTCCATATCATTTAAATAAGTTCAAACAATCTTAAGGATTGAGTTTCGCCACCATGTACAATCGTTTCGGATGTTATATCGTCGATACCAGGTGTTCTATTGCGTTTTAATTTTAACAGCGCTGCTTCGAATTCCTCTTTGGTGGGTTTGCCTACATGTACCTTTGACGCACGAATAAGCTTTGTTTGTCGCCCGACTTGTTTCTGGTCACCTAAGTTGAGAAGATTTTCAAAATAAGCGGCCCAAGTATCTAAAATATTTTTAAGGTCTACTTGTAGCGCCCCATCTTCGTTTTGAATAGCAGTCGATCTAGTTTGAGGGCCCTACTTTAAGGTTTTAACCTGTTGAAAGAAGTTACGCGATTGATATTCCTTATTGAAGCTTTCAATCTCCTCACACTTTCTCTTCCACCATTCTCTCTTCGTTCGTCTACATAACTTTGTAACGGCTTGTCTTGCCAGTTTATATGTCTCCTTAATGGACCTGGTGTTGCGTCCATGCAGACATTTCAGATAGAAATCTCTTTTGTATTGAATAACGTCAAGACATGCTTGATCCATCCATGGCTTCTGGGAGTGGTTTTGTGGTCGTCCAACTATTCCCTCAGCAGCGTGTGGTGGGTGTACACCAAAGGATCGTTCTCTATATCGTGAGTAAACGACATTTGTGCACTACCCTGATCTGACTGCGTATTATAACTTTTTTTTTATTTTAAACTTTTATTGACTAACTTTAACTTTAACTTTTATTGGTGGTAAAATATACCACAAGAGATATTTAAACACTGCCCGTCTATACGTCCGTAAGTCCAGAACTGTCCGGCTTTTCAATGATACAGTTTGCCGAAACAACTTTGCACCAAGGAAAGAACCGTTAGACCCGTTTGACGTGCGTCAACTGAGGTCGTCGGGAGGATCAGAGAAAGTAAAACACTATTTAAATTCAAACTGATTCTGATTTTTATTTGTTCGAAAACTTTCTTTTATACAATTTTGGATTTGCATTTTCATTTTCCTAATCCCCACTTAAATCAATCAATATATTTATTTCAAATTAATTATGCTAGAAAATGCAATTCTAGCAAAATGTACATATAATATATATGTCAATTTAATTACTTATTATTTTCCCCTTAATAAAATCTGTGTCATCATAATTATTTACCTTTTGTTTTATTTAAAATTATTTAAAATTAGTTTAAATGTTTTGAAACATAATATATGATGACACACTTTGAGTAATGTATAATTCATAAAGTTCATAAAACTTTGCTTACTTATAATTGTAAACATATGAAATGTTGTTTACTAAATTATTATTATTTTGTTTTGATAAAAAGAAATTACGTCACGGGAATTCCTTTATAACTTATTATATGTGTTTTGATTTGGATAGGTAGATGTAGTAGTATCTCTACAAGCGCTTAAAACAGCATCTTTGACAAATACCATGACTTATCGACGTCTCGTTTAATGGTTTCTGATTTCTCCAATGTTGCGGCAATATGGATTTGATATCTCTCTTCTGTTTCAGCATTCTTTAGTGATGAGATGTTAAAACGTTTTCGTTGATTGATTTTTGGAATGCTTGGGTTTTGGAAGTGGAACCTTATTTTAGCACATACAAGACAGTGGTTACTTCCAATGTGTGCACCTCTAAAGGATCGCACATCCAGAACACTTGAAAAGAAACGTACTGTAGCTAGCACGTGATCAATTTGATTTCGAGTGTTTCCATTTGGTGAGACCCAAGTCTGTTTATGAATCGATTGGTGCGGAAAGAAAGTACTGGCAATTCTCAAATTATTTGATAATGCAAACTTTGTCATTCTTTCACCATTATCATTCGAATTCAAATGCAGACTGTTGGGCCCATCACATTTCCATAAGAGATATCTCTTCCAACCTGCCCATTAAAGTCACCAAGAACCATAATGAAGTCGCGTGTTGGTGTTTGTTTCATAACCTCTTCTAGTGCTATGTATTAAGTATCCTTCTCGTCGACGGTCTTAGCTTCAGTAGGTGCATGCACGGCAATAAGAGAAATGTTGTTATATGTACCACGTCCACGTAGCAAATCCTCTCACTGACCGGGATGAATTTCATCACGGCTTCTTGTATGCATGCACCAACAAGAAAGCCAGTTCCAAATTCTTTTCGAGAAGGATGACCACTACAGTATAGAGAGTGACTATCCAAATCTTGTTTTCCTATTATTGGCTGTCTACCCGAGCAGAAATTTGTCAGGGCTCAAGTAAGGCCCTGATCAGGTTTGCCCTGGTCCGGATCAGGCATTGGTAGGGCAGCCTGATTGGGCCCTGATCATGAGTGTAACGCTTTTACCCTATCAGTTCCTGATAGTTATTACCGGAACAGACCCTGATTGGGATAATCGGATCAGGTCCTGATTGGGATAGCCGGACCAGACCCTGATATATATTTATATATTATATACATAAATTAATCAAATTAAAATAAAAAATTACAATGGGAAAAAATGAAAACATATATACCACCTTAATCACTATTATTATAGTCTTTCAGCCGAGAAGCGATAACTAAAACATGCATGAAATGATTTTAACTATATATTTCTAAAAAGGATAATGCTCTAGTGTATTTTAACAAATTGAAATTTCAGCTAGGGGTCCAATACGAAAAACCTGATCAGGGCCGGATGTATTCAAATAAGGTTAACCCCAAAAGGGTATTCTAAATCAGGCATGGAACAGGCCCACATCAGAGTGCCCTAATAGGGATTGCCCTTGTAGATCTGACCAGGCCCTGATCACGCCCTGACTGTATTCAGGTTTTCCCTAAGTAATTTCTGCTCGGGTAGTTTCTTGTAGAGCTATGATATCCATCCCATACCTCTCAGCCTCTGTTGCTAGACTTATAAGAACACCAGGAGCGCTCAGGCTGCGCATTTTTTACGTTCCGATTCGGTAGTTTGGTCCTTTTTAACGTCCAGGTAAAATTCTGTTTTTGTCCGGGTCTGTTATTCTTTTCTGATTCCCAAATTTAACAAATAATTTTTTTCCGGGGTTAGGGTGTTTACCTTAGGCCAAACCCAAATTGTCGTTAATTGGTCCGTTCTGCATCTTAAGGTTACCAGAAACAACCTTTTTACACGTTTATATAGCGAGCCGTTTGATCCAAGACAGACGCCCGCTTCGCCAATTTGCCGTGATGTACCATGATTGGCTAAGCAGTTTTTACTCTGCTTGTCTCCGGTACACCAACCTAGTTCTGTCAGCATTAACCAGGCAGCACGGCTTGAACGTCGAATTTCGGATTTCGCTATCCATTTTTAAATTTACTTCACATAATTTTTCACTCGCTTTTTTTTTATTTTTTTCCGTACATCCTTGTCGAGGATTTATTATTTTATTGAGATCGCGATATAGACTATCTGACTCTTTGGGATGTTCCTGGTATTTATGCATAATTTTTGTTGCAAAAAACTAAACGCATAACAAAAGATTGCATTCATTGAGATTTTGATTTGAATTTCTTTTCTTTGATTTTTTGCATATCTAATATAAGAAATTGTTTTTTATTATTTATTTATTTCTTATATTTGAAAATATGTTGTTTTGGCAAAGATATGAGAAGGAATCTTTTTATGTAGGAAAGTTATTATTAAAAGATTGGGTTGCATCCTCAAGTGATATGAATTGGATCATTGTTATTACAATGTTGTTAATATTATTTTTCATTTTTATTGTTGATGAAAATTTTGTCTTATGCTTTTGCTTGAAAACAAAATTTTCAATTATTAGGAATTGTTTTGGAAGTGAAATTGTTGAAGCTATTTTGTTTCAAATGGAATTTGTTTCATCTAAATGAAAATTTGAATATTGCTTTGTTTGAAATATGTTGAAATATAGTACCAACAACAATTACTTTGTTCATTGGGTTAACCCAGCTGTAAAAAAGTTATATCTAAATCTGCCAAAGAAATTTTCTTTTGTAACACACGTGATTTACTTATGGAATAATAAAGATCACAAAAATATTATCCTTTTCTTTTATTCAAAAATCCAATATTCAACAAAATAAGATTATGGTTCTTTAATTGGAATTTTGGTTATAATGTAAGAATAAGATTAAGGTTCTTTAATTGGGATTTTGGTTATAACGTAAGCATATAAAGGCTGCTTTAGCGTTTGTTTGGTCAATTGAAGAGGCGTTTTTCTAAACTAGGACAAAGAATTAGAGTCACTACACACTTAATTTCAAAACTTATTACGGCTTGTTTCATTTTGCATAATGTTGCAAAGTTTTAAAAATGATCCTGATTTTCATGATGAGGAAGAAATCGAAGGAAATGAGAATACTTATCAAGAAAACTCAAATAACAATTTACTTAGACGAGGTCGAAATTGACGTGATAACATTGCCATTGCAATTCATGGTATGGAAAATTGATTCAATTCATTCATGAATTAAGCTATCAAAGTTACTAAAAATACTTAATAAATGTTATGAATTAAAAAAAAAATTAAGCCAAGTATATATTTTATTAACAAAGTTTTGCCAGCTTGGCTTCATAATATTTTGTTTGGAGTTCTGTTAATCTTGTTTGTTTGTTCATTAACTCGTCCTGCATGTCTAATACTTTTTCTTGTTTTGAAAACATTTCAAGCTGGCGCTCGGTTAATATTTTTTTCATATTTTCAATTTCTTTCGGCAGCTCTTGGTTGGAAGATTGCGGTTGTTTTGGAACTTGTAACATCTAGAATGCAAATAATTTAGAATCAAACAAATTCAAATATACAAATTTTTCTAATTATAATTTATTTTTATTGAAAAATTAATTACGTTTTCTTTGTTTTCAGGACTAAATAACTTTTTTTTCAGCACTGGAGTCAAAAAATAATTTAACAAGCCTGATCTTGCAGATTCAGAGGCATGATCTGGTTCCGCAGTTTCTACATTTCCGAAAATTTGACCAAGTGAAAATATAAAATGATTGTAAATAATTCGAAAAAGTTGATTATATTTATGTGAAGTAAAATATATTGAATAATAAAATATATTGAATAATTCAATATATTTTACAATTGTAAAATATATTGAATAAATTATTGGAAATTAATAATAATAATACTTACATTTTCATTGTGTTATTGACGGATTTTCTGATACATTTAGTAGCTGTAACAATAGTTTATCGCCAGCATTCAAAATAACTGGTACATTGCCAGTTTTGTTGCGATCAACTTTTGACTCAACTCGCATCTTTAAGTTGTCCAGCTTTCGTTTAACCTGGCGTTCTGTCGAAGCAATACCATAAATTGCGATGCAATGACCAACAATATTTTGTAACGCCTTTGATTTTTTCTCTTTCATTTGAGGTGATCTCGATTTCTCAAACAAATCACCGCCTACCCCTACAACGACTCTTAAAAATTTAAGATCGGCAAACTTTTCTGGTTCACCGTCTTTATATATAGTTTCGTCCAAGATGTATTGAAGATCTTTCATTTCATCTGAAATGAAAGTTAGGTTTTAACAAAGATTCTTACAGATAAAACTTAAATTAAAATAAAAAATATACTCACCACCATCAATATCTAAATATTCTATATTACTCATCCTGCACTTTAATTTTAATTTAATTTAATTTCTTTTATAAAATAACCACGCTCCAACTTTTAGTAAAATAACAAATAACAAAAATTTATATGCCAAATGATAACTGTCAAAAAATTTAAGATTTACAAAATGGTGATAAACCTTGATTCTATGTTTTCTATTAGTAAAAAGTTTATGCATGCAAAATTTCGATTATACTATGTTTTTCATACTATACTTTCATACTAGTTTTCTCCTACCTAGTAATTACTTGGTTTATGCATTTGGCCAATTGTAGTGAATCCAAAGATCACTACACGCGTGGTAACTTGAAAATAAGAATTGTCACCACGTCTAGCCCACGAATTTATTTCGAACGGTCACGTTTTCTTATTTACAGCTTCATACTACTTACGAAATGGAAATCGAAGATTTTTTCGTTTTATTTTATTTTGGGTTTTCGGGAGCATACGGTCCTTAATAAACACAAAAAAACGAACTTTTAATAACTGTTGACGTCGCAAGCGCCATTGGTGATCTACTCAAAAATTCGTTTGAGGAACTAATTTTTCCCAAGGGGAACGCATGTTAAACCAAATATAAACTGAAATTTTTTTTAGAGAGCTCATGCTTTCGAATTGAAAAATTCAATCAAAATCAATTCAAAAATTTATTCAATTTTCAGTCTGATAATTCAAGGAAATTTTATACATTTGCAATATGGTGATGCATTTAAATACATGACACATGTATGTGTATTGAATGTTTTAGAAACAATACCCTAGTAACAGAGAATTAGTGAATTCATACAATAGTTCATCATGAAAATCATCATTACCTATTCAATGAAACGTATATGAGCTTGTGATGTGAATTCACTTATTTACTTTTGTATATGCTCTTCTCTTCTAATGAATGTTTCAATGAAAACCATGCTGAACTTCATTATGAATATCAGTATTATGGAACTCATGAAGTTATTGATGAATATCAGTATTATGGAACACATGAAGTTATTGATGAATATCAGTATTATGGAACACATGAAGTTATTGATGAATATCTATCGGAAACTTTTGAACGATAAAACAATGAGTTCATGAATGAACTTCATCAGGGATTTCACTACCAACAAACCGACGAAATAATTAGTGAATTTTCATAAAAGATTCATCACTGATGAAATGATAGAGCTCATTTGCAAATTTCAGCAGGCACTTCACTACTATAGAATAGTCGAACTCATTGGTTACTTATTTATTATAATCGAAATCAATTATGGAGTTAGTGAAATCAATGTGAACATAGAGCGTGAAACCCGTACAGAATATTTAGAATAAAAATAGTATAGAACACAGAATAAAATATAGAACAAATGAAAATTGTGGTATTTTAAAAGCCATTTTCATGTTATAAACTAGAATTTTATTAATTATAAATTTTTTGAGGCATTAAAATTAATTTAATAAAGCATTAATATTTTTTAAGGAGATGGTTCTTCCTTCTTCCTCTATGATTTAGTCACGTCAGTTTTTTCCTGAAATTAAAAACTATTATAACAAAAAATTATTGTTCTGCAGCTTCTTCGATTTTTTGTACCGTTAATCACTGATTTGTATATTGTTTTTCAACACAATATTTCACTTTTAACCAAAAACTGACAAAAATCACAAAGTTGCACCTCTACAGGTCGTTCAATAAGTCCGTAGGATAAGTAAGAAAAAAACAACATTTTGACAAAACTCGATTTTTTTATTCAACATAGTTGCCTTCGAGGGCGATACAACGAGTATAGCGATTTTCCAACTTTTCTATACCACTTTTATAGTACGATTTCTCTTTCTCGTCAAAATAGGCTTCAGTTTCAGCGATTACTTCATCATTGGACTTAAATTTCTTTCCAGCAAGCATTCTCTTGAGATCTGAAAACAGGAAAAAGTCGCTGGGGGCTAAATCTAGAGAATATGGTGGGTGGGTAAGCAATTCAAAGCCCAATTCATTCAATTTTGTCATCGTTTTCATCGATCTGTGACACGGTGCATTATCTTGGTGAAACAACACTTTTTTCTTTTGCAAATGTGGCCGTTTCTTTGCGATTTCAGCCTTCAATCGATCCAAAAGTTCACAGTAATACTCGCTGTTGATGGTGGTTCCTTTTTGGAGATAGTCGATGAATATTATTCCGTTCGTATCCCAAAATACAGACGCCATCACCTTACCGGCCGACTGTTGCGTCTTTGCTCGCTTTGGATTCGGTTCGTCGACTGCTGTCCACTCAGCTGACTGTCTTTTGGATTCTGGTGTGTAATTGTGAAGCCATGTCTCATCCATTGTCACATATCTACGATAGAATTCCCTTTTATTGCTGTTTAACAGTGCCACAGACTCCTCCGAAGCATCGATTCGTTGTTGTTTTTGGTCGACTGTGAGCTCACGCGGCACCCAATTTGCACAGAGCTTTCGCATACCCAAATGTTCATGTAAAATGGTAAAAACACTACCATCTGCTACCTTTACAATGTCAGCTATTTCGTGGATTTTTTTTATGTTTTCTGGAATAACCGCCTCATTTGGGCGTCCACTGCGCTCTGCATCTTTTGCGCTGGTACGACCACATTTAAATTCAGCCATCCACTTCTCTACCATTTGTCTCGATGGAGCAGAGTTTGGATAATGTTTATCAAGCCATTGTTTGGTTTCCACTGTATTTTTTTTCATCAAAAAGCAATGCTTTATTAAAATTCGAAATTCACTTTTTTCCATTTTTTTTTCAAAACCAAAAGTTGCGTCACACAAAATGCTATAACTCAAGAATAAATAGTCAGATTGCTGTCAAATTTATACACGTATCGTTTGAAGGTTAGTACTAAATAAAAATCATATGGAAAAAAATTCTAGTAACGCCATCTATGTGTCATCCTACGGACTTATTGAATGACCTAGTAAATGTAAAAACAAAACTAGAAAAAATTTATTGACTATGTTTACAGAATCATAAAATGCAATGAGAGTAAAGAGAGGAAGTGAAAAATGTTAGTTGCTGATAATTGTCATGAAAGTAATTAAGAACTTCATCAAAATATTCATCGCAGGATCACTTATTTATTTCTTTTAAGAAATACAATGAAAATATCATCAATACTTCAATATTTTTTGCTTATCTGTAGTTGTTTAATATTTTTTTTTACATTGTATTAGTAAATTGGTGAACAATTTTTACTAGGGTATACAGCCCTGTTTCATACTTGCGTGAAATGTGTATCATTTTAGCATTGTTAAACAATAAATTAACTGCAATAACCATAAATATTTAATTTTATCCCAGTATCAGTTTCATTTCAGCTATTTTGTTTGCACTTTTCTTTTGAACGGTTTGCAGAAACCTTGACAAGCTAGTTTTTAAAGTTGATCTCCCCAAATATTGAAATGAAAAGTAGAGTAGAATTAACTTTATCATAGTTTTGTTTAGCTGTGTCTAAAAGTTCGACTTTATGCCTTGGGTTTATATGTCGATATTTATATAAAAACGAATATAATTTTACTTGGATACGAAAACGAAATTTTCAAATCGTTCAAAATTGAAATTCTGTTTGGCACTAATACATTTGATAATTTTTAGTTCCGTGTTCAATTTTGATATTATGAAAAAAAAATTTAAAAAGATTTCGATGTGTTTAGACAAAATTAGATAAAACGATGGAGGAGGGTGTCTAACAATTGTTTTTCTGCATCCTAACTGCCATGTCACTTCGAATGTGTTGCATACACTCGAAACATATAATGATCCAAAAATGATATGCATTACTATCAATATTTAAAGTACATTTATTGAAAAATAAGTGCATACACATACGTACACCTAGATTTTAAAAACGTTTAACAAATTCTTTAGCATTCAATTAAAAAAAATCTGGTAATATTTTCCCGGCTCCCCAAATTCTTTTCGCAGCCCCCCCTGTTAAGAATCCCTGAATTGGAGAAAATTATAAATATAGTGAAAGATCAAATCCACATATATGTACTTAATTTTTGGTTAAAAATAATTTTTTACTTATATGTAATATTTTTATTTTAGTCGACGTCCAGGCTCTTTTGAAAAATCGGGCTTGAAGCGAAACCCCCCTTCCACCACTCTCTTGTCGGGCCTGTGTGCACTAACAATTGTTTTTCTTCACATCAGGTTTAAAAATTGGTATTATAAAAGTCAATAAAAACCGTCACGACTAAAACTAAAAATTCTAAAACGGAAAAACTCCAAAACTCAAAAAAACTTACATTTTACGTTCTTCAATTTCACAAAAACAATTAAAAACTTTTAAAAAAAATTATTGTCACATGAAAAATTGAGGCGGCTAAAATGTCATTTAAAGTGACATCTGTCGTATGAAATGACTTGAGGCGTAAAAAACGGCTTCAACAATACGAAAATTGATGCGATGTGACTCTAGTCATGTAATGTGATATGACTTGCCTTCCGTAATCGGGGTGTAATACTTGCACACAATTTTACGATGATTGGGACAAATACAGGTAAACATTTTCCTGACAACAGAATGAAGTTTACTTAAAATATAAAAAGCGTTACATGCAAGATAAAAGTAGTTGAATAAAGTTAATTATTCTATTCCAAATTGTTAAAAGCCCAACTTTCACTCCCCGTAATGGCGGTGATAATAGTTTTCTTTTAGATCTCTATCTTACCACAATGCCAGATATTACGAGTGTCGATGTAGCGAAAGGTAGTATTAGAAATTCTGATCATTATTTAATTTCATCAGTTATCAAAACTGATTTACTTAAAACTACAGCTCCCAAGCCCCGTAAAATATTTCACTACTCAAAAATGGATAGGAGTGGTCTTCAAAATTTTTTCCATGGTTTCATTTTCGACCGTCATTGTTTTTGCACTGACAATGTAAATGTTTCTGCTCAAAACTTTACAGAAACCATCCAATTTGCTATCAATAAATTCGTCCCTTTTCCCATTGTAAAACCCAAGCAAAAATACTTGTATTTGAAGGCTGCCAAAGCGGCACTTAGAAACAAAGGTAAATCATTTAACATATGGATTCATAACAAAACTCCCGCTAATCGATCCCAATATCTAAAGGCCAACAAAATATCTAACCAGATTATCTTAAACGAAAGGTATTGACAGAGCGAAAGCTTCAAAACTTACGTCTATGTCTATTTCTGACAAGAGTTTCTACAGTGCCATCAATTCTGGTACAAAATCTTCTATTCCCCCTATTATTGATGGTGATTTAATCGTTAATGATCCCGCAAGAAAAGCTAACTTGTTCGCTGAACGCTTTGCTCTGAACTCCACTGTTTTGGAAACTCCTAAAGAAATACCCCAAATCCAGTCTTCAGGAGTTAAGATGAATAAACTCCACTTCAAACCCAAAATAGTCGCCAAACTTTTGAAGGGGTTAAGCATCAACAAAGCCTCACAAATGGACAATATTCCACCCATCATTTTAAAAACCTTTTCCATAAAACTTGCACCAACTTTGACTGAAATATTCTACTAATCCTACAAATCTGGTAAAACAAAAAGTAGGCTAACTGTCAAAAAAGCGAAACGTATAATTTTCCTTGTAAAAATTGTAATGGAAAATTATACAAAGTTCAGTGCAAAAAAAGTTTGCTAATAATGTTGTCAACAGGACTTTCGAACCACTCCAATTTATTTGGATCTCCCGATAGCAACAATATGTCATCAACAGAAAATTGTCAAGAAATACAAGAAGACCATGAAGAAGACGAATAAACACCAAGTTGTGAATATCGTTCAATAGGAGATATTCTAAAAATTTGCCAGATTAATGTGGAAGGTCTCACATCAATCAAATCCATATTTTTGGGACGATTATTAAAAAAAATGAAATGTGACGTGCTATTAATTCAAGAAACGCACACACAAAATCAACAACATTTTGATCGTGTTGGAGTCATTCCAGATTTTACGTGTATGGGAAATATACATCACCCTCACCATGGAAGTGTATCTTTTGTTAAAAATGACCTTGTATACAAATGCTCCACAATTATCAATAATGTCCATAATGAAATTGAAATAATTGTAATAAAGGTCGATGAAGTAACGATTACAAATTTATACAAGCCTCCACTCGTTATATGGTCTATTTTACCGAGTATTTTCCCATATCCTTCAGTATATATGGGTGATAGGCATGACCAGATATGTATGAATAATTTTCAAACCATCTTTTTCTTCGCTCCCACCGGCTAATTATGTTCCATTTGACTCGAATATGGACTATATCAAGTTTTATTGAAATCGGAAAATAATTACCCACCGCGCAGTGGCGTCGAAGATAAGAAAATTAGCAGAATAATAGGATATTTTATTTTTATCAGATATAAGTATCTTAAAACATAATATATCTCATAATTTTGATTTTTTTATTAAAAGCTAATTAATTAACGATTCTAACGAGCCTAAGTATGTAGAAATCGATCTTAGAAAATCGATTTATCTTAATTTTTCTTCTTACATATACGAAAATTCACTAATTCATAATAATCTTTTTTCAAAGAAAAAAATTAATTTTTATGGTTAAATTTATAATAATTTTTCATTCAAAAGCAACATTTTTCCAAAAGAAATCAATAAATTAAATTAGATTTATTGTATGATGGGTATTTGCATCTGTAGTTTTCGATCACCTGAATGGTGTATTGTGTACCTTCCTCGTCTTTAGTAAGAATGCTGTTGTATTCCGTGTCATCAACTTAACACCGAGTTCGGCGGTATCATTAACAACATGCAAACTTTGGCAAAACAACGTGGCTTTGACGAAATCCTCATTCCGATGGGTCATGTAGCAAAAAATCAATACAAATTCTAAATCGATTAAAAAAACTCTGAGTTTTTTCTATGACAAAATCACTAATGTTCTTATTAGCAAAAAGTTGCATATGTTTGACTGCGTCAAAATCTTTTTTGCGAGTTTGGGGTGCGATGGGGATGTCTCGTGCTGGAACCTCAAAGTTTTGAACCATTTTTCGTTTTTCATCAAACGAAATCTCTGGGTCGAAAAAAACCAAGCCAATATTTGCTTCCGTTAAATAGTGAAGATGATAACAAATTTTGTTCAACATTTCTTCTGAAACTTTTTGGTCAATTTTGATGAAATCCAAATCCTGATATGCGGCTGCTGTTCCATCTATGCATTCGAACCAAATTATTACATACAACATAATCAGAAAAATGCAAACGTCTCGAAAAAATGCAAACGGCGTGACTTGTCGGGCCTGGGCGTTTGAATTTGTAATTCTCAATGGTTTCGCCAAGAAAAATCAATGTAACTTCCAAAAATTCTTTATATTCACTGTGTGGGTGTGATTTTTCCAACTCTTCATGACAAATAATTACTAAAGCTTCTCACGAGTGTTTTGGAATTTTGTTTCCCAGTTTTTTGTCTGATATTCCACTTTTGAACATTGTTGGATTAATTTTACCATCGTCCCATGCCTTCTGAAATTTGTTGAACAGATAAACATCGGGTACTGTGGTCTTTCCAAATTTGAGATCATAAACAGCCCGTAGTTTAATCTCCTGTATGTGATGACGACATGGGAATCGAATCAAGTTGTGTCCAATCTTTTTTTCCACATTTTTCTGGTCCAGCGTTACTTGATGTCGTGTCGTAACACATGGCTTCGACTTTATCAGTAAGATCCCATTCTTCAAGGCATTCATATATCGCATTCGCAATCGATAAGCCGCTCTGTTCTTTGCATTATGGAACCGTTAATAACTTATTATTACAAAAATAAAAAATTGTGTTACTCAAACAAAGTCTAAATCTAACATAAAAATTTATTTTTTCTGAATTTTCGCATTTAAGAAGAAGAAATTCGATAAAAACGCTTTCCTAAGATCAATTTCTACATACTTAGGCTCGTTGGAATCGTAAAGTAATTAGCTTTTAATAAAAAATCGAAATTATGAGATATATTATATTTTAAGATGAGTATATCTGATAAACATAAAAAAATCCTATTATTCTGCTAATTTTCTTATCTTCGACGCCACTGCGCGGTGAGTAATTGTTTTCCGATTTCAGTAAAACTGCATACACTTCATTTTCATTAATTAATTAGGTTTTAATAAAAAAAACAAAATTATGAGATATATTATGTTTTAAGATGATTATATCTGATAAAAAAAAAATCCTATTATTCTGCTAATTTTCTTATCTTCGACGCCACTGCGCGGTGGGTAATTATTTTCCGATTTCAGTAAAACTGCATACACTTCATTTTCGAGTCAAAAGGAACATAATTAGTCGGTGGGAGGGATGAAAATAACAACTTCATAAGTTAGGTCATGTCTAACGGGTGACTTCAACAATCATCATACTATGTGGGGATATAACTCGGATGACGAAAACGAAGAAATTATAATAGATTGGGCTTTAAATAACCATTTGCATCTAATGTTTGACGCAAAAGAAATGCCAAGTTTTCATTCTGCAAGATGGAATTCGGATACCAATCCAGATTTGTGCTTCGTATCTGTTGATGAAAATTTTAATTCACTTCCTTCATGCAGAACAGTTGGAAAAATATTTTCACATAGTCAGCACCGTCCAGTGTATTTGGAATTAGGTATACAAATACCTATAATCAACTCGTTCCCTGTTCCCCGGTGGAATTTCAAAAGAGCCAATTGGGAGCAATACTCAAAGTCAGTTGATATGAATGTTCGTTGGATACCTCCGAAGATTGAGAACTTCCAAAGATTTGCTGGTGTCGTATTGGCAACAGCCAAAAGATATATCCCTCGAGGTTTTCGAGAACAATATATCCTGAACTGGAATACGGAATGTGAAGAACTGTGGAACAGATATATTGAAACAGATGATAGAAGGATTGGATCACGGAGAAAAATAAATGTTAATAACTACTTCGATTTTAAATACTTTTTACTGTTTCAAATGGTAACACCGCGCCCGGGTCGGAAAACTTTAAATTAGGTACAGTAGAACTTTAAAAATTACTTAACGTGTGTTGCAAAATATAAGAATATGAGACAAGAAAGAATATAAAACAAAAGACAAAATTTTACTGTTTCAAATACTAAAAATTTCACTAAACATAAGATTTAAATTATCTTATTTGAACATTATACTTTGATGAATAACTAAAGCAAAAATTAAAATCTCAAAACGTAAGTTTTGCTGTTTCAAATACTAAAATTTTGAAACTTACCATAAAATTCAACAAAATTCGTCAGTAAAATTTACTTGGGTTAAAATAAGGGTAATAATAATTTTGCCGATTGACATTGCAATTTTGAAAAATGTTATTGTTTAAAATTTACTTATAAAGAATGCAGTCTCAATAAAATTTTCTATCGAAAATTTCTGCTATTCTTTTAGTTTTTGTACGAAATTTAATTTTCCCGTTATAAAAAAATAGAGTAACCGAAATTTATGATATTTTACTGGATATACTCCATTTGTTTTGTTTTACACATTTTAATAATGGGATTGTTGAAATTATATTAGAACGGAATGCTAATTTCAAACAAAATTTTCAAAAAGAATGGCAAGAAAATTATATTCCTCTCTTTCTGACTTCTTTCCTCAAGCTCAGGATAACCAATATAAACAAAATGAATAGCAAATTAAAGGTCGAAAGTCAAATGAACGTCAAACGTATCTTTGTTTAATACTTTAAGGGTCTTACTCTTATATGTAGTTTTTTACTTAATAATAGTAGTTTAATCAATGAGTGTATAATGAAATAGTTTATTCTCAAGCAAAAGTTTAAAATTTTAGCGAGGCACGAGCGAGAATTTTAATTTGCGAGAGAATAAAATTCATTAAACACGAATCGATTACAATACTTTATTCTCTGACAAAGAATTGTGTATTATAAAAAATAAAAACCTTTTTTTTCAATTAAAACAATAAATCTTTATTGTTTTAATTGATAAATCAAATTTCTCATTAAAAAACCCTGATGATAAAAAACACTTATCCTATACAATCAACCAAGTCCAACTAAACGAAATAAGAGAATTTAAACTTAAAATTTGATTTTTGAACAAAACAAACAAATTTATCAAATTGCTTTGATAAATTGTGATTATAATTTGAAAATAATTTTAATGAAATCAAAACAATTTGACCAATTGGAATCATACCAATTGAATAATGATAATTTTTTTATGGGGAAATTTTCATTAGACAATAGGTTAAGTTCATTAGGCTATAGGTTAGAAAACAATACAATAATACATACTATTATTATCGAAAAAACATACAAATAAAGCTGATATAATTAAATGGAAGAGAATAAAAGGGTTTTATATTTAATATGTTTTGTTCTGCCCAGGTAGCTATCTCCTTTTAATGTGACTCGTAGAGAGAGAGAGAAAGCTTGTATAAAAATGCTGAGAATTTCAGCCCAAATAGCTATCTTCTAATAGAAAATAGCTGGTTAGCAAAATAATAGAAAAAAAGTAATATTTCACCAGTTTTATTATCACTTTATTCTTGTAAATTTCACTTTCTTTAAAATTAATAAACTTTTAATTAAACTTTATAATTGTTTTTATTGTTCACTGTTTGAAACTTTACAATTTGTAATGTATTGTATACAAAAGCATCCGTCTTATATACTAAATATTTTACTAATACAATAGAGTTTTTTTTTTTGTTTACAACCTTAATACAATCATATAACTTATAAGTATATCCTAACATTACTTCTAGTACCTCTTTTGTTTTAAATTCAAAAATATCCCTAAAAGAACTAGGGGTTCATTCGTAAACACCAAATCGCTAGCTTATTTTCCTATTTTGACGTTTGTGGCTGGAAATGGTCGTTCTTAAACTATTTCTTGCCTATTTAAGCAAGCGATTTGACAGATAAAGTTGTTCGGAAACTCCATTTCTATTCCAAAATAGGCGATTCGATCGCCTATTTTGGACTTGCTGTATTTGAGATCCTAAATAAGAACTGATATCTAAAAGTGACATTTGCGGTTTTTATTTGATTTTAATCAAAACAAATACGATATTATTATTAAAATATAAATTTCATATTTTATTTAGTATGTCTCATTTATTTACTAGAAATATGAAAATTGTTTTTTTTTAAATCTGCGCATCAATATTTTAATACAAAAATTAATCAAATAAAAATTCAAAACATAAATCATTTGTTTTTATTTTTCATAATTTGAAATCTGCAAATAATAATTTTATCACACAAACCAAACATGTTTTGTGTTGTGTTTAGTTTGTTTTTCCTGTTGTTAAATTATTATAGTTATTGTAGCTTTAATACATAATTATTAATTTTTAAATCTTCATATATATATTTAGGCAACTGGTCGTTCGGAAACAAAATGTCAATTCTTGTTCTTGTTGAAGAACTGATAGACACGCCCCTTGGAATGACAGTTGCCTATTTTAGAAAATAAGCAAGCGATTTGGTGTTTCCGAACGAAACCCTGATAATTAATTGATTTGATTTGACACTTGTTAATTGTCAAATAACAAACAACAACAAGATAAGTAAATGATAATTCATTATAATAAAAATATAATTATTTCTTTTCTATTTTTAGCTCTGCAATGAAAATTGAAATTAAAAGAATAATAAGTAAATCTAATCTAAACATAATAAAACAACACAACTTCAAAATTTGACAGTTCAATGAAAATTAAATTAGCGGGCTAATATTTATTTTTTTGTAGTGGGAGCTTCCGAATAAATTCAAAACCTAATATAGAAAAATATAAACTTTTATAAATTTAAACTCCTCTAACATCTATTTTAATGGGGCAGTAAGGCTTTACATCATAATATTGCAATGTATAAAAATAACACAAACAACATGCGTATGTTACTAATATTAATTTTTGTGGAAAGTTTTCAATAGTTTTAGTTATATTTATAGACAGCAGAGAAAAATTTGAAGATATTTTGAAAGGTAATATTTTATAAACGGCAACGAAAGTTTTTCAGCATTTGCAGAATCGTCGAAAGTATCTAATCGTTTTGCGGTGCAAAATGGTCGAAAACCAAATGTGTTGCTATTTTAGATAGCAACAGTAGCCTTCAATAGTTTTAAGTTCGGGAATGGGATTAAGAAAATTAAATATTTATGTGATAGGATAAATTGAAAAACTATTTATTTGCATTTTTATTATATTTAAAAATGTAATTTTTAATAATAAAAAACTATTTATATTTTAGTTTGGAACGCAGTAAAATCTTAAATCTAATTAATTTTAATTTTATTGTTGCAAAATTGCCTTTTTGTTTTATATGAAACAGTTGATTTTTAAGAAATCCTTAAAAAGGGTTATAAATCAAAAATCAAAAGAAAATATACTAGCTACTCTACTCTATACTAGTTACTCTAATTTATATTATTTATTACATATATATGTTTACCTCTTTAACAAAACTCTTAAAATTTCTATACTAGTGTCGATCTAGGATCATCTTCATCAAGAAAATGTTTTGCAACTGTAAAGTAAGTTGCAAAAAAATTCAATCTGAAGATAATCCAAATTCCACAGCTACTTCCCCAGCACAGCTCTGTGATTCTAAATCATGTTGCACGTCATTTACAAAAACGTCGTAAGAAATAATATTGTCTATTGATCCTACTACAATTTGCCGTTGCTATAAAGGCAGACAGTATGATGCGAACGTACTTTGCAAGTTTTTTAGATTCACTTTCACATCGTTTGATGTCTGTAATGAAGAAAACAAGTAATAAGTAGATAAAAATCAAAAGTTGACTCCTGAATTTCTTTTGGACCTACCTTAAAGTGAAAAACAAATCCACCAAATGCTTCGCATTTTGATGGATTCCCCCTTTTTACTTCAGCACTGGGTACATCAATTTTACATTTGCTTGTTTTTGCCGCTTGAATCCCTTTGTTGCTTATCATCTGCATCTTTAAACGCATTCGATAGCAGGCAGAATAGTCAAATTTAAAGCATCTGTTTAATTAAAAATTAAAATTTTTTTTTTTTTTATTGGAAGTTAGGCATGTTTAGTGTTAATATAATTATTTATACATTAACGTCTCTGAATATCCGAAGATACCATGCCAACTATGGATTATAATCAATTGAGAATTAAGTTTCTTTTAGAAATTTATGAACGTTGACTTTGAACTTTTGAGGGTAAAAGTTATCAGGGAAAACCCACGAAGGTAATGAATTCCAGAGATGAGAGACTCTGTTGAAAAAGTCGCGCTTTAAGGGTACAGTTCTACATCTAATTATTTGAACCGTAAAAGGATGGGCCGCTACCGATGCTCTGGTATGACGCGATAGGTTTGCAGGCTTAGGTAAAATCGATTTGATCTCTTCAGAAACCCGTTCATCCATGATATATTTGTAGAAAATCGTCAAATCAGCAACATTTCTTCTATGCTGCAAGGAATCAAGGTCATTGGTAAGTTTTGCATTACCAATCAATTTAACTGCTCTCCGCTGTACAGAATCAAGACACTTCAAACTACATAAGTATGCTCCACCCCATATGTGAGAACAATATTCCATGCTGGGACGTATAAAAGATTTGTATATTAAAAGAAGTTGTTCGCTACTGAAAAACTTACGACATCGTCCTAAAAACCCCAATTTTTGAACAGCGTTTTTTGCTAGGGTAAAAATATGAGAATTCCATTTCATATTATTTTCAACCTCAACTCCTAGAAGTTTTACGGACTCTTTCTCTATCAAAACGTTGGAATCAAACTTCAATGGAAAAGGGTTAGGTGTTGATAATCTTGAAAAATGGCAAGCTTGTGTTTTGGACGTATTGAATTCAACACTGTTAGTAACACCCCAATCAAAGATAGTTTTAAGATCAACGTTTAATGAATCTATCAAATTTGATCTACAGTTATTAAGCGCTAAAGGTGAATACGATCTAGGTGCAACATGAGATGCATGAAGAGTGCTATCATCAGCAAAACTATGGATAGGATTAATTGTTGAAACCAACAAGTCATTAATATAGATAAGAAAAAGAGTTGGGGACAAAGCGGAACCTTGAGGAACTCCTGCATTAGTCTAAAATACATCCGATGAAATACCGTCAACATTAACTCGAAATTTTCGCTCAGATATAAAGCTTTGGATCCAGGAAATTAGTGGCTCATCTAAACCATAACATCTCAACTTGCATATAAGATTTTTGTGCCAAACTTTGTCAAATGCTTTGAAAATATCAAGAGCAACCCCGAAAGTCTCACCAAAGTTTTCAAGGGATTTGTTCCAAAGATGAGTAACAAACGAAAGCAAATCTCCTGTTGCTCTTCCTTTTCGGAAGCCGTATTGTCTTTCTTTCATTAAGTAATTTGGAAGACTCTAAGAAGCTCATTAAATTAAAATTTATATATTTCTCAAAAACTTTAGACACTACTGACAAAATTGAAATGGGTCTATAATTGGATGGGTCAGTTTTGCTACCCTTTTTTGCTACTGGCTGTACACTAGCAATTTTCCATATTACAGGAAAAATCCCTTTCTTATAAGACAAATAAAATATTTTAGTGAGGATAGGTGCTAGCTCCCTAGCAAACGTTTTAAGTATAATTGGAGGAATATTATCAGGCCCAGATGCCTTGTTGGTATTAATTTGTAACAGCATTTTTCGAATAATGTTTTTACGAAAAATTATTCACTTCATTTTGAGCGATGCTTTAGGAATAGGTCTAGGTTGGAAATTGGGTTCGACTAAGGTAGAATTTATAGAAAAAATATGTCTTAGCAAATTAGCTTTTTCTTTTGGGTCAATAATAGGTATATCTCTATCAATAATAGGAGGAAGAGAAGATTTACAGAAATTGCCTTGGATAGCCTTAGCGGCTTTAAAGAAGTTACGCGATCCAGTTGGGTGCTCAGCAAATTAAGAAGCTTTTTTCAAATTAAATAGATTTTTCTCTCCATCTATTAGTTTCCTACATAAATTCCTCTCTTTTCGATACTCTCTAAGGTTTTCATCAGTTTTGTTTTGGAAAAACTTTCGAAAAGCCTTTTTTTTAGCTTTGATTGCTTTTTTGCATTTACTCGAAAACCATAGATCAACCTTCGGAATGATCAACTTATTAGGAATAAATCTACGCATGCCTTCACCTATAATTTCAGAAAAATTAATAGCAGCAATGTTTGAAAATGAATGAAATTAAATTACCCGAGCAGAAATTTGTTAGGGCTCAAGTAATGCCCTGATCAGGTTTGCCCTAACCCGGATCAGGCATTGGTAGGGCTGCCTGATTGAGCCCTGATCATGAGTGTAACGCTTTTGCACTATCAGATCCTGAATGGGATAACCTGGATCAGACTCTGATTGGGATAATCGGGTCAGGCCCAGATTGGGATATCCTGACCAGACTGATATTTATATATTATATACATAAATTAATCAAATTAAAATAAAAACATTACAATGGAAAAAATTAAAACATACATACCACCTTAATGACTATTATTATAGTCGTTCAGCTGGGAAGCTACAACTATAATATATGTACATGAAACGATTTTAGCTATATATTTCTAAAATGGATAATACTCTAGTGAATTTTAACCCATTTAAATTTCAGCTAGGGATCAAATACGAAAAACCTGATCAGGGCCGGATATATTCAAATAAGGTTAACCCCAAAAGGGTATTCTAAATCAGGCCCGGAACAGGCCCACATCAGATTGCCCTAATAGGGATTGCCCTTGTAGGACTGACCAGGCCCTGATCACGCCCTGACCGTATTCAGGTTTTCCCTAAGTAATTTCTGCTCGGGTACTTACTAATTAATAAATTACAACCAACCGTCTTGAAGTATATGTACTTTGTACTGCTATAACTAGACAATCCGGCTCTGTGGGACTCTGTGGTCCCATGAATAAATTCTTTAGTTAAATTCGAACAAAATACCAATTTTCGTCAAATTTGCTTTTACCATCGGGGTATTTCAAATCATCGAAATCACATTCAAGCTATGAAAATATGTATATAGTTGTATATGGACAAAAAATGTATATATATTCAATATTCCACCATTATAAACTTTCTAAGGCGTATATCCTCTTTTTTGATTTAAGCATTGAATTTTTAGATGATGATTGCTCATTCCCAAATTTATCTATTCATTTAGCCTTTCCTCGTAGCTATAAAACCAATGTTGATTGAAATTTTTTCACATTGTTCGATATACGTTTGGACCAATAGTAGATGTTATGAACGAAATTGGTTGCATAAGTAATAGTTGCATGTAGAAAATAGCATGAAAAGTACGAGACGAATGAAGGCATTCGACGGATCGTTTTCTTCCGTGTTGTTTGTTAAATAAGCAACCGCCCAAGTAAATTTCTAGCAAATTTTACTATTAATTTTATAGCAATTAAACACATTAAAATCATGTGGATGCTGACAAAGGATACTTAAAAGTGTTGGTTCCTAAATTATAAAAAAGTAAGCTACCAAAGTAAGCTGGTGAGTAAAGTAAACTACAAACATACAAATCGATTTATAAATTAAAATTTATTTGAAAAAACAATTATGCAAAGATAAACTTTATACTGCATTTTGACATTATCCTCCTTTGTATAACTATAACTTTACTAACTAACTTAACTATAACTTTAAGTTTTAAGGATCGATATTAGTTGGCACTCTGTTAACAGCGTCTTTAAGTAATGGGATTATTTCACCTTGAAAATGACTTTATGTAGCATTTAAAAAATGTTTTTAAAATGTGAATATGTCTATTTAATAATTTAAAAGTTATTAAAAAGTTATATAAGATCCCAGTGAACACAAGACGTAAATATGACATCACACGAACGTCATATATATGTGATGTAGTTGTTACGTAAATTTGACATAAAACTGACACTCATCATGACTAACAGGTCGTTCAATAAGTCCGTAGGATAAGTAAGAAAAAAACAACATTTTGACAAAACTCGATTTTTTTATTCAACATAGTTGCCTTCGAGGGCGATACAACGAGTATAGCAATTTTCCAACTTTTCTATACCACTTTTATAGTACGATTTCTCTTTCTCGTCAAAATAGGCTTCAGTTTCAGCGATTACTTCATCATTGGACTTAAATTTCTTTCCAGCAAGCATTCTTTTGAGATCTGAAAACAGGAAAAAGTCGCTGGGGGCTAAATCTGGAGAATATGGTGGGTGGGTAAGCAATTCAAAGCCCAATTCATTCAATTTTGCCATCGTTTTCATCGATCTGTGACACGGTGCATTATCTTGGTGAAACAACACTTTTTTCTTTTGAAAATGTGGCCGTTTCTTTGCGATTTCAGCCTTCAATCGATCCAAAAGTTCACAGTAATACTCGCTGTTGATGGTGGTTCCTTTTTGGAGATAGTCAATGAATATTATTCCGTTCGTATCCCAAAATACAGACGCCATCACCTTACCGGCCAACTGTTGCGTCTTTGCTCGCTTTGGATTCGGTTCGTCGACTGCTGTCCACTCAGCTGACTGTCTTTTGGATTCTGGTGTGTAATTGTGAAGCCATGTCTCATCCATTGTCACATATCTACGATAGAATTCCCTTTTATTGCGGTTTAACAGTGCCAAAGACTCCTCCGGAGCATCGATTCGTTGTTGTTTTTGGACGACTGTGAGCTCACGCGGCACCCAATTTGCACAGAGCTTTCGCATACCCAAATGTTCATGTAAAATGGTAAAAACACTACCATCTGCTACCTTTACAATGTCAGCTATTTCGTGCACCTTCAATTTGCGATCATTCATAACCAATTTGTGGATTTTTTTTATGTTTTCTGGAATAACAGCCTCATTTGGGCGTCCACTGCGCTCTGCATCTTTTGTGCTGGTACGACCACATTTAAATTCAGCCATCCACTTCTCTACCATTTGTCTCGATGGAGCAGAGTTTGGATAATGTTTATCAAGCCATTGTTTGGTTTCCACTGTATTTTTTTTCATCAAAAAGCAATGCTTTATTAAAATTCGAAATTCACTTTTTTCCATTTTTTTTCAAAAACAAAAGTTGCTTCACACAACATGCTATAACTCACGAATAAATAGTCAGATTGCTGTAAAATTTATACACGTATCGTTTGAAGGTTAGTACTAAATAAAAATCATATGGAAAAAATTCTAGTAACGCCATCTATGTGTCATCCTACGGACTTATTGAATGACCTAGTATATTCTGGTATCATTTATATGATGCTTTCATGACATCACACTGATCTTAAATTTGACTTTGATATGATGTCATAATTTGGACTTAAATATGACCTTATTATGATTTTGTTAAATTTCACTAGAGGTATATCCATTTTAATTGTATATAGTTTGAAAAATGTTGAGTATCGTTAGTTATTGCTTCCTAGCAGGTTGTAGAATAGTAGGCAAGTAATGACCAATGAATGAATGACGGGTAAGCGGTTTTGTTTAATTGTTATTAACTTTGTTTTTTATGTAAAAAAAAGAATACATCACAAAAAAAATGTATATTACTATGATATCAACCTTATATCATAACAACGTCACGAATATCTCCACAGACATCACATTTATGTCATAGTTATATCATTATTGTTATGTCATGTTCTTACGTAAATAAGTGGGAAATAATGATATACATATGACTTATGTATGACCCCGATCTTACATAAGATGTGACTTAGCGTGATGTCATTTTGATATCACAATGACGTAAATGTGTTTTCTGGGATATACAAGTTATATATAAGTTCATCCTTATAGTTTTTATTTGAAAAAAAAAAGCTGTGGTAAACTGTAAAAATAATTTAATTTTACAATATGCACGACACGACGATGATTCTTTCAAAGCAAACATATTTCTACTGAATGTTTAAACAATTTAGGAATTATTATTGTGATTTTTCATTAAATTTATAATCCTAATTAAGCAATCCAATAACTTTTAATATAATTAACCTTAACGAATTAGACATTAAAAAATCACTAAAACAAATTTCACTAATTTTAGTAGTTTATTAGCACTTTATTCTCACTTTATAGAAGAATTATCTTATAAATTTAATAAACTTCACAATTTTTATGATGTTCTTAGAATATTTTTACAACACTAAAGTATCAGTAGAAAAATTCAATTATATTTATTTATTTATTTATTTTATTTTTTTTTATTTTTTAAAGACGCGAATACAAAACAACTTAATGATATATAATTAAAATTACAAGTCAAATAATATTTAAGTTTATGTAGAGTTATAATATAATTCTACACTTTCTACTAATTCTCACTATTTTTAGAACTTTTTAAACACAATTTATTGAATATTTTTATAATTGATAACAACTTTTCATTAAAAATGCAAGACTTAAACTACACGAATGATCCTACCTAGCTAAAAATATTACATAAGACGAAAGGTTTCAGTTTTTTCACAAAACGGGTATAAAATTAAACTAAAATCTTTGGTGTTCAATACGTATTTTAAAAATAGGTGAAAGAATTAACTAAATAAAATAAAAAACAAACAAAAATTAGTTTTGAAGGATAATAAAAAAATTAAACTAAATTTTTGTTAAATAATCATAAATTATGTCTATTTTTTAAATTATTAACTGATAATTTTTAACATATATCTATTAATTTTTAAACCTTTTATAATTTTTAATTTTTTCAACAAATGTGGGATAAAAAAAATACTTAGAACACTTTATTATTTAACTATTATCAAAATAATATATTTGTTATTGGCCTAACATTGAAAAGTAAAGCTCTCAAAATAAATTTTATCTTTTGAGCTGTAACTTTTACTCTTCAAGCCATAATTTTTATTGTTTCAAAAGTAAAGCTCTCAAAATAAATTTTATCTTTTGAACTGTAACTTTTACTCTTCAAGCCATAATTTTTATTGTTTTCAAACGATAAATATTTGAAATTTGACATATAATTATTACATTTTATTTTTTTAGTGACCGACATGTAGTTTGTATTATTCAAAATAGTATTTTTATGCAAAAAATCAGTAAATTCAACTGATAACTTTTAAGGATTATTTGTTAAAATGAGGGAATTACTATTTCAAATAGTAGTAAATAACTCTAATTTTATTAATAACTAGATATCTAGCTTTATTTTGAGCAGTTCATTTTTTTCCGTGATCCGAACTACTATCAGCTTTAAATAGAGATAGAGAAAACCGTTGGAAAGAATTAGTAGCAAATATGGATTTTACACATTCCAGTCGTAAAGCATGGGATCTGCTAAAAAAAACTTGGCGGAACAAGTAATAAATCAAATTGCGTGTGTCAAATAGAACCAAATAAAATTGCTTCACGTCTCTTTATGAATTCCAAAGTTATTATTTCAAAAGATATCTCCAAAAAAATAAAGAGTCGTCTTAAACAGCTAAAAAGGAAAATGACAACCTCCCCATTTGGTGATACGGTTTCAATTGAAGAAGTAGATGTTGCAATTAAAAATTTAAAAGCTGGAAAAGCAGCTGGATGTGATAAAATTTTTCCGGAATTTTATAAAAATCTATCTAAAAATGCAAAGTTATGGTTGGCAAAATTCTTCACGGATTGTTACGATAATGGAAAAATCCCGAGTATGTGGACGAAAGCAAATGTTAGAGCTGTTCTTAAACCGGGAAAACCGAAAGATATTCCAGAAAGTTGTAGGTCAATTTCTCTTCTCTGTGTTAGATATAAGCTACTAGAAAGAATTATTTACAACAGAATAGTGGCTTTAATTGATTCTACCATTCCTATTGAACAAGCTGGGTTTAGAAGTGGAAGAAATTGTTGTGACCAGGTTTTAGCACTCACAACATGTATTGAGGCTGGTTTTCAAGACCAGAAAAAAACATCTGTAGTATTTGTAGATTTAAGTGCAGCATATGACACGGTATGGAAAACTGGTTTATTATACAAATTGTCGAAGATTTTGAAGTGTAAATAATCTATAAACCTCATCTCCGCTATGCTTTCTAATCGCTCATTTGTTTTGATGTTGGAAAATAAAATTAGTAGACGAAGACAGCTAAGTAATGGACTTCCACAGGGCTCTGTGCTAGAACCACTATTTTTCAACGTCTATACTTCTGATTTACAGCAAATTGTATCTAAAAAATTTATTTATGCCGATGATCTAGCCATAGCATTCAATACTCATATGACCCAAAAGATGAAACAAGGGCAATTGATGCAATAACTGATGAATTATATTTGCTTAATGAATATTATAATAACTGGCGACTGAGGCCAAATCCAGATAAATGTGAAGTTTTCACTTTCCATCTTTCAAATCAAAGTGCAAATCACATTATCAATATACATTTTGGAAATAAAATCATCAAATACAACCCAACACCAAAGTATTTGGGTATAACTCTTGACAGATCTCTTACATTTAGGAACCATTGTGAAAAACTGAGTGGAAAACTAAAAACTAGAAATAACATTATACAAAAATTATCTGGTTTGGATTGGGGAGCTTCACCTGTCGTCCTACGAACTTCTGCACTATCTTTAGTGTATTCAGCAGCAGAATACTGTTCATCTGTTTATTCACATAGTTTTCATACCAAAACGATAGACGTTCAACTTAATTCAACAATGCGTATAGTGTTTCCAATCCGGTTTAAGCCGGATTGAAATTATCCGGATAATGCGTAAAAATCTTGCTATCCGATAGCCGGTTAATTCACAAAAATTATCCGGATAACTAAATTAAAGCAAAAAATATTATTTGCGCTATTTACCTTTTTAAAAATTTTAATCAGCTACTACTAATTTTTTCATAATAGACGATTTCGTTTTGTTGATCTAAGAATTATCATTCCAGCAATTGTTTTGTACTTGAATTTTTGGATGTGTAATTTAGACTGGGTTCCAATTGAATGCTAATTGGTACCGCAATACTAAAATGATTTAGCACATTTTAAAGTTGACTAAATCCAAAACTTGCAAGTTGCATTGTAGACTTATTTGAGCTGACAGTTAAACATTAACTTCAAGTTTAATTTTAAAATTTCAAAATTGTTAAGAATTTTAAATTCTATTATAAAATTTAAAGTTTTTGTATTATTAAATATCAGAACAATATATTATTGAATATTGTGTATCAAATCAATTTTTGGTCATCTTCCGTTAGAGAAAATTTATTTATTTTAATTATTTATTCACTTTGATGTTTGAAACTATCAATTATTTTCTAGTTTTTAATGCAAACAACTCGATAACAATTATATGATTTTTGTCACCGGTGCTCAAATTTATAATTATTTAGAAGGAATAAATTGGAACGATAAACGCTAAATTTTTAAATTTAGCACGATTTAGAATTTGGAGACCATTTAGCATTCTATTGGAATGCAGTTTTATATTTACTAACTAAAAACAGTATTTTTCCGTGTCATAGTTTACAGTTCAATTTTGAGTAATTTATAAATATTTAAAGTTAATCACATTAAGACACTCTATTAACAAAAGGAAAAGTGTTGAGCTAGTTTCATTAATAATGTTGTTGCAGGATTCAACATTATCCCGATATGATAATTTTAACGATTTTAGTTATGTTTCTAAGACATCAGCTATCATTTATGCAAAAAAGTTAATAAAAAGTTTGTTTCCGGATACCAAAACATCCGAAAATGTGTAGTTAATAATGGCAGATCAATAAGATAAGGAATGTACATTAGTCATGGAATGTACATTAGTCATGGAATTGAAAAATACGATTTCACCAATCGAAAATAGTAAAGTTATTCGTTCATATAATTATTCATTGCCGGACAAGAAATTTAATTTATATAGCGCATGTAAAACACTCATTCCTAACCTAGAAAAGCTAATAAAAACTAGAAATCGTTTGCAGCTTCCAATGTTAAACGCTCTTGTATTTTTTAAATATTATTTTGCAGATGAAAATAAATTTTGATTGCTTTTGATTTGATTTTAATTTTTTAAAACTATTGTTTTTATTAAAGGCATTATCCGGATTATTATCCGGATATCCGGATAACTACTTTACATACTATTCGATATCCGGATAGTTAAAATCACGGATAATTGGAAACACTAAATGCGTATCATTACAGGGACGATAAAATCTACATCTTTAATGTGGCTACCAATATTGTCGAACATAGCTCCTCCTATGCTCAGAAGAGAGGCTGCTTTGGCTCGAGAAGCGCAAAAAATATTCAATGACTTGCGGCTCCCGATTCATTAATACATTATTAATAGAGGTGTAAATAGATTATTGTCCAGAACTCCATTTTGGACGAAATTGGAGACGATTGGAGATTACAGTCAGTATAACATTTACGATAAATGGAAAACTATCTTCGATAATAATGAGTTTCCCAATAAAGAACTGATATCAGAACCATATTTGGAAGTACCAGGATTTCGTACAGTACAGAATCGACGTGTCTGGACCATCCTCAATCGAATCAGGACAAATTGTGGAAGAACGTTGAGCACACTTCATATTTGGAATCGAGAAATATCACCAGTATGTTACTGTGGATATAATGGAACTAACAATACAACACATAATCAATGATTGCCCAGGCAGACGATTTGATGGAGGTTTAATCGAACTACATAAATTTGGTGAAACTGCTTCAACTTGGATCAGTAATTTAGATATTTCTTTCTAATGATGATATATTGTACATTGTAAATCCATACGAATAAATAAATAATTAAATCTGGTATATTTCCCTCGTGCTGGAAGTTGGCCATTGTTCAGCCCGTCCCCAAAAAGGGACCGAAATCCGACATCTCAAATTATAGGCCAATAGCTTAACAGTTTACTATCGGTACTATCCAAAGTCTACGAGCATTATATTAATACACACATTTCAAAATTTCTGAAAGTAAATCATTTAATAGCCGAGAGCAAATACGGTTTTCGAAACAAAAGATCAACCACCGATCTATTAAACTATGTAGCGCATTGTTGGAACAGCATGCTTGATAAAGGTGGTGAAACATACTTTATCGCTTTAGACATCTCCAAGGCATTCGATCGAGTCTGGCATGCCAACTTGATCCACAAGCTCGTTGCGTATGGTTTTCATCCCAATATTGTGAAGCTGATTCAAAATTTTCTATCCAACCGATACATTTCGGTCTCCTTAGACGGATTTTCTTCTGAGTCTAAACTAATTAACGCTGGTGTACCTCAAGGCTCAGTATTGTCCCCAACCCTATTTTTGATTTATATCAACGAATTGTTGAAAATCACCAGCAACCCAATAAATGGTTTTGCAGATGATAGTACTCTGCACAAGTCGTTCGAGACCCTTTTTTCAAAAGGTAAAATGCACGAACCAATTAATCCCGCCCGGAGAGACGCTGCCATAAACGTGAACAAAGATCTAAAAAAAAGTCGCCGATTGGGGTAACCAAAACCTGGTCAATTTCAACTCTACCAAAACGCAGCTGTTGATTGTTTCCAGATCAAACTCCGAGTTCCCCAGAGATATTTTATTCAGTATGTGTGATGAACCAATAGGTGAATGTAAAAACATTCGTTTATTGGGTGTCACAATTTCAAATGACCTCCTCTGGAACGATCATGTAATGGCGATGGCAAAAAGCGCGTCTAAAAAACTCGGCCTCCTAAATAGATGCAAAAAATTTTTCACTCCATACCTTCATGTTTATAAGTCCTATATTCGTCCCTGTATGGAGTAGTGCTGTCAAGTTTGGGGTGCTGCTTCTGTTTCCATCTTGGCCCTCTTGGACTCTGTTCAAAAGCGGGCTATATTAATTGAACGACTGAGTAGAAAAAGGTTAATATTCCTCAACACCCAATATTCGGAAAATTTAAAAAACTTTTTATTTCGTTCATTTTTATTTGAATTTTAATTTTATGTAAACAAAAAATACTTATTTGTATCCAACCTTTAACCTCCTAAAATATGGTATCGTGATAATTTTTTTTTATATATATAAAACTTATAAAGTGCTGGAATATTATTCGTTTTCCACTCACTGTAATAATAAGATCTTAAAATAATTTTAAAACTTCATTTTATTCTTAATAAAAGGCTTTATTTAGTACAAAAGTATTTTAAAGTACTGTCTTATTTTAGTTTAAATATAATATACATTTTAAAAATAATTGAAGTTGTTACATTAAAATAATAATTGATAGGTTTCTAAAATCTTAATGTCCATCATCATCATCACTAGTTGCTCCATTCGAAGTGGGCAGGCTCAAAATTTCATCATAGACTCCTTTGATCCTAGATTTTTGATATGTCCTGAATCTTTTTGGGGTTGACTGCAACTTTGTCTTGATAGATGTTATCTGCCGGGAACAGCACTTCTTTTGTTTTATTGAGCTTAAAAGTTAAACTTAGAAGACCGTCAATAAAGGTTTCAATAAAGGTTTGCCTTCACATACCCTTTTAGTTCACTTTTACCAAGTGTCTGTACTGGCTTATACTGAACTTTTCACCTTTTTTTCTATATCAGTCGCTGTTTTTTTGAAATATTTATGACAACTGACAACTGCAAAAATATAAAAAAAACAACGACAATCATTGTCGTTGTTGTCGTCGTATTACTAAAAATAGACGAAAATAAACCAAACGTTCTAGCTAGTACGACAATGAGTGGAATATTATCTTTTTTCCACTCAGCGTAAACTCAAGGCTAAATTTATAAACGTAGTTTTAATGGAATATAATTCTTTATACGCTCATTAAACGAAGTCGACATTCAACTACAAAATAGCTATCTCAGTTAATTTTTCGTATTTTTGGAATATTATCCTCGAACTTTGACATCAAAACTTGATTCCCTACAACAACGTCGCACTGTTTCTGATCTCGTTGCTTTTGTTTTTTACAAATATCGTCATCAACAGTGCTCAGATGAAATCAGCAGCATCATGCCTCAAACTTATTCTTACCCCGTTCCACTCGACAATCAGCTACCGCAACCAGTCAAACAGTCGAGATCCCACGGTCATACTGGTAGATCGCAGAAATACTTCTTTGTCCGAACTGCATACAAATGGAATAGTTTGCCGGAATTCTTAGTCTCAGGTGACTTCAACCCGCAGAGGTTCAAAAAAGGCGTTCATCAAGACCTTAGAACGCCAGTTGTTGTGGGACCTAGGTCTTAAAAGGTTTTTTTTTTTTTTTTTTTATTAATCAGTTAGACATGTTTAGCACACTAAATATGAAATATTCATTATTTAGACTTAAAAGGTATTTATGTGTTGTTGTGACACGTATTGTAAACCCTATAACACAGCACATTTTATTCAAAAAAAAAAAAATAGGATATAGCTCATGAAAAAAATTTTATTTGGACTTATGTAAGGTGACCAGATTACTTTCAAACCAAAAGATGACATTTTTTTGTCAATATTAAACCACAATACCCCCCCCCCCCCCCATTATTAAAATATTTTCTTATTCATGCATATATTTTGATGACTTATGCACCCCGATTACTGAAGTCGTGTCACATCAGGTGACATGACTATAGTCATGTTACGTCGCTTAAAAATTGCTATTACTGTAGTCGATAAAAATTGCCACGACTACAACTAAAAATTCTGAAACAATAAACCTCCAAAACTAAAAAAAACTTTTTACGTTCTTCATTTTCACAAAAACCAATGAAAGACGTTTGAAAAAATTATTGTCACATGAAAAATTGAGGTGACTAAAATGTCATTTAAAGTGACATCTGTCGTATAAAATGACTTGAGGCGTAAAAAACGACTTCAACAATACGAAAATTGATGCGATACGATATGACTATAGTCATCTCTTCTGTGCATGATTTTTTTCGTTTAATAAAATAAACTGAGTCTGACTTGTCTCAACACATTTAATTGAAATTTGAATTTGAACATTATTTAATAAATAAAACTGCTATTTCCACCGATGCGTTTGGTCCTGGTAGAGCTAGAAGGAATTCATATAAGTTTTGAAATTTCGGTTATAATAACTAATGTATTAATTATCAAAATGATTGAATATTTTGACCTATCGTTGGTCATGCTCAAATTGTTTTTTCATTTCCCATTGTTTTTCGTTCCCCATTAACAGCTTTTGATAATCACAATACATATTTATTTTTCTAATTTCATTAATTCATAAGTATGGAATATGATAAAAAGATGACAAAAGATGCTAATTTTTGTACAAAATTAAAAGATGGCATTATTTGAAAAGATGGCAATCGTTCGTAAAAGAAGACTGTCATCTTCAAAAGATGATGTCTGATCATCTTAACTTATGTCATGAATTTTTCATTTAAAAATTGAAGTATTTGAAATTAATTGAACTAAATTTAAATTACACATAAACGGTACGTGTGGTTGTCCCTTAACTACACCGTTCTGTACCTGTACAGCTGTTGAATCGATTTCGGAATTCAATTCGCCATATAGGCGTTAAGACAACCACATTTCGTTCAAAAATAGAACATTTTTTTTCGTGTGCAAAAAGAAAATTTACAACCATATTAAACAATTTTTACTCTTTAGCCAACTTTTAAAAATTTGGTCACAAAATAATTCTGTCTGATGCGTATAATTCCAGAATGACCCTTTGGCTAATGAAATGGCTTTTCTTTCGCTTGTTTGGATGAAGATATTAATATATTGCGGTGTTATACAGTATTGACACTGAGGCTAATGAGTTTATGATATCGAATTCTGTTTTCTTAAAAGGCGTTCCGAAGTTTATGAACGAGGGTTTTTGAAAAAAACAATATTTATTTCATTAAGTTTTTTTTATTGCACACAGTCAATTTAGTTTATTTCAGTTTCTCTTTTATCTTAATTTTTTCTTATTTCTTATTTTTTTATTATTTTATTTTATTTTTTTTTTTTTTGGTTTATTTTTCACATATCTACGAAAATTAATTGTTTTTTCTATTCAATATTAATAGTAATTTTATGTTTTTTTAAATTTAACAATGTTTTGTTGTTTTTATATAATGTTACCGCTTTATTTTCTTTGTATTTTTGATGTGAGAAATATTGTTTTAAGAAAATTGTAGTTTCGATAAAATAAAAACAAATCAAATAATTAATTAAAATTTGTTTTTATTATTGTTTAAAGATAAAACAAAACGCGAGTTTTTTGTTGCTGTTTCAAATATTTCCTTTTATCTTTTTTTAATTATTATATTTTTAAATCTTAAAATTTTTTTATTCTTTAAATTGAATAATTTAATTTAATTTTCACCACATTATTCCGCGAGGTTGGGTTAACAAAGTTAGTTTTTTTTTCTCATTCAATTTTTTTAAAAAAAGTTTGAATAATAACAAATAAGTAAATCAGTAAAGAAATTAGAAAAATTAAGCGAAAATAATATTTCTTTAATTTAAAAAATGTTCTCTTTTTTCAAGATGCAAACAATCTATTTCAAATTATAT
>OY856189.1:21287548-21361025 GCA_963693315.1 Diogma glabrata
GGGTGCTTTTTGGGGGGCGACAATTCTTTTTTTCTGGTGCCCCACCGAAATTTTGTAGGAAATACCCAAAAAAACGTCCTCCTAAAATATGAGCCCTCAAAATTAATGCTTAGCACTCGGCCTTTGCGTTTGAATATTTTCCATACAAAATACATGTAAACTTTGGTGTTTTTTAAAAAAAAAATTACAGCTCAGCGGCATTTTATACAATTTCAAAATGGAAAAAAGCAACTAACTCAGGATTAAATTATCTACAAAAATGCTTATGGAGATGTAACTGTAACTTACACCGGTGACACAGTACAGATCACTAAAGGTAGTTTTATATGAATTTCTTGTTCTTTTGTTTTAATTTCATAAATGGCTAGAGCTACAGGAAAAATGTCAATAACAAAGTTGTAGTTAGTTAAATTTCCTACAAAAAACTCATAAACACCGAATCTCTATGATTGATATTTCTCGAGATAATAAACATTTATTATTTTAGAACTTGCGGTCTTCATAAATTGATGACGAAAATCTCTTAAAACATCTATTTTAATAAAAGCTTATAATAAACTTTTAATAAAAGCATTACAATATACAATATAAAACATTACAATATACAACTGAAATAATTTAAAACATTACAATATACAACTGAAAAACTAAAACATTTGTTGTTGCATTCATTCATCAATAGAGCTAATGTAACAAATAAAAGAGTCACAAGATTAGATATGTAACGCAACTGTAGCTCCATTGCGACAGAAAAAGCAGAATTTACGGTATATTTTGATACAACTTTGGTCGCAATTGGGCGACAAATGTGTTATAGCTATGTTTAAAATGTGCTGTTGTAACAAACTAAAGTTGCACACAACAAGATGAAACAACAAATGTTTTAGTTTATTTCAGTTGTATATTGTAATGTTTTAAAAATGTTTTTAATAAGTATTCCTTTACATGATTTTTATTGAAATAATTTATAAGTTTTATAAAGTATAACTTATATAAAAGTCAGACATAACTCAATAAGTACTGTAACGACTCTTCGTTGGTTTCTTTTAGATTATTGAGCAAATACGACAGTAAAAGACAGATCGTTAACAGAATCTCAAACTTTATTTGTCAACAAATTACAGCAGCTTCCGTTTTTCCTTACAATAAATTCCAGGGTCTCCAATTTATGTACCATGAACTTCACCGCTTTTCCACAATTTGAATCAATAGTATTCGGAATCGTAAAATCTGTATTTACTATTCCACTAAGTTCAGATTCTTTTACTATTAGTACCCAGGCTCAAGTACCACCGATTATTCCTTATACTTGCGAAAATTTATAAGCACTTTTAATTGCAGAAGTAAAACTGACTATCTGATATTTTTGTTCGCTTATTTATATCGAAAAATAAATAAATCGAAACTTCTATAATCCACTAGAAATCAATACTACGTCCGTACATCTTGAATAGGCCACACCTGTTTTCATTCATACTTGCATTTGTATTAGCGAACTCAAATTTAATTTATGCAAAATGTATTTGTTAAAGGGAGTTAACTTTTGATTTATCTTTGCCATAGAATGTAGAAAACATTTAGGCGGAACGTATTGGTTATTTATGATTAAATTAAATTAACCCATTCTGGACGAAGTTTATTACACTGCCCTCCATTTAGTTTTGTTCGTCTCGAACAATATCAGCTATCGCATTGGTGCTGTTACCTTGGTACGGTGCCAACCTTTGCAGATGTATCACTTTCATCTTGGTACGGGGTCCCTTTTGGATGCGGTAGATAACATCATTAATTCGTTTGATTATTTTATATGGGCCTTCCCAATCTGGCTGCAGCTTGGGTGATCTTCCCTTAGTTCTTCTGGGGTTGTATAGCCATACCAATTCTCCTTCTTGAAAACCCCACTATTTGCATTTATGTCGTACCTGGTTTTCATTTTGTCACTGGCAATCTTAATGTGGTCTCGAACCTGCTGATGGATTTTATTCATCTTCTCCCTTAGTTGTCCCACATAATCTGTTTTCGTGGATACCTGACCTCCAGGGATGCCAAACTCGATGTCACTAGGAAGATGTAGTTCTCTTCCGAACATGATATTCGCTGGCGTTTCACTTGTCGTATCGTGCACTGCGCTACGATAGGCCATCAAGAATAACGGAAGATCCTTGTCCCAATTTCTTTGTTTGGCTTCTACTACCTTTGACAAATGTTCTTCCATGGTTCGGTTGAATCGTTCTACCATGCCATCCGATTGTGGGTTCATAGGTGTAGTTCGTGTTTTTCTAATGTCAAGTGTTCTGCACAGCTCTTCCATCAATTGAGATTCGAAATTCCTTCCCTGGTCCGTATGCAACTCGAGCGGTGTTCCATATCTGCAAATCCATTAATTGACTAATGTTTCCGCGACCGTAACTGCTTCCTGGTTCGGTATTGCATAAGCTTCCGGCCATTTTGTAAAGTAATCAATGACCACCATGATGTATTTGTTACCTTTTGTCGTTTCCAGAAATGGCCCCGCGATGTCTATAGCAATTCTCTCCATTGGGGCTCCCACATTGTACTGTTGCATCTCTCCTCGAGTTCTAGTCTTTGGTCCTTTGCTCGCCCGCCAAGTATCACATCGCCGACACCATTGCTCTACGTCGGTTCGATACCTTACCCAATAAAACCTCCCTTACTTTAGCCAGGGTTTTATTGACTCCCAGGTGTCCTCCAGAAATACTTCCATGCAGCTTTCCCAGTACCTCTTCTACTCGACTTGATGTCAACACCAGTTGCTCCAACACTTTCTTTCCATCAGCGGACTCCCATTTTCTTTTTAGTATCCCGTTATCCATCAATAGTGAGTCCCATTGCGCCCAGTAGCATTTCACCTCCGTACTCAAAGGTGCTACCTCTTTCCACTCCGGTCGTCTTCCCTCGGTTTTCCATCTCAGTATTGGTGCCATAGCTGGATCCTTTAGCTGCTCTCTTTTAAATGCCTCGGTACACCAATCGTCAGGAGTTTGGAACTTAATTTGTTTCACTTTCATTGCCTCTGTTCTCTCAGTCCTGCTAAATGACTTGCGTTCCTCAACACAGGGTCTTCTTGAAAGATCTTCAGCGTTACAATGTATCCTTCTCTTCTGGTGTTCAACGCGGCAATCTCTTTCCTTTTTGACATTTGCCTCCTTTCTCTCAGTCCTGCTATATGACTTGCGCTCCTCCACACAGGGTCTTCTTGAAAGATCTTCAGCGTTACAATGTATCCTTCTCTTCCGGTGTTCAACGCGGCAATCTCCTTCCTTTTTGACATCCACTTGCTTGATTGAAAGGTTCATCAACCGGCCTGGAACTACTGCTTCTTTTGCTGCTACTCGTGTTTTGCATTCTTGTCTGATGTGCCCTAACTGCCCACAATTCCAGCATCTTACTCTGCTAGACCTACTTCGTTGATTTCGTTCAGGCTTATCTCCCAGACTTTTGACACGCATGATCACTTCCTCAACCGCTGCTTTTAGAGGTTCCTCAGCAACTTCTATCTGACGTACTCTATCTGAGCCATACGCTCTTTTTCCAGCTTCCATCTGCAGGGCCAATACTAAGACTTCCACGGGTAGTTTCTTTCCACTTAGATACAGCTGATTTCTCATTTGTACATCTCGAAGAGCATTGATAAATGTATCAGCTGCCAGCTCGTCTCGGTGTTCCGCGTTATAGTTTGGATATGACAGATTTACCAGTCTCACAATGTCAGCCTCTAATTCTTGCAAAGTTTCGCTGACTCCTTGTTTTCGTGTTTTGAGCTGTATGCGATGGAGAGCTTGCATATGACTTTCCCCATATCTTACTTCTAAGGCCTCCATAATCTTGCTGTAATCACGCTCTGTCGCTGTTAGTGTCTGCAAAATTTCCGCAGCAGGTCCCTTCAATGCCAATATAAGCGCATTTGCTTTTTGCTGGTTATCTACCCCAGTTGTTGCTATCTCAAATTGCATCTTAAATATCTGATACGATGTAGATCCATCAAATGCGGGTGTTTTTAATCTAGCTGGGGCTGAAGTAGTTGATGGATTGACCATGTTACCTGACTTCACTTGTGCTATTTCTTGGCGTAATTCACTTGAAAGTTTGCGTAATTTCTCTTCATGTTCTTCGGTAACTTTCCGCAGCTCCCTTTCCACGTTGTTGATTTTCACCTCTGCACTGGATATACGTGACTCGATTACTTCACGTAGATTTCTTGCTTCGCCATCATATCAGCAAATTGTTGTCGTTGCTCTACTTTTTGTTCTGCTGCCTGTTTCTCTTGTCGGGCCATCAGATCAGCAAGTTGTTGTTGTTGGTTGTTTCCTTGTTTGGTCATCATATCAGCAAATTGTTGTTGTTGGTGGTTTCCTTGTTTGGCCATCATATCAGCAAATTGTTGTTGTTGCTGTGCCATCATTTCTTTCATCAACACCATCATCGGATCAATTGCTGGGGCATTCTGGACCGTAACTTCCTCTGGCTCTACTTCTATGACCTCTGTGTTTTGGCCTGCTTCTTCTAAAAAAAAACAGCCTTGTGCTGCAATCATTTCGCGCATTCTATTAGACATTGAATTTAACAAATTGATAAAATGTTGGCGCCAAGCCACGCCTTTCATCATGAGCGCTCTCACAATTGCAACCCAGACCTCATCATTACTGTGAAACACTTGGTGTTCACTAATAACTTTGCCTTTGATCTCTGAACCAACATTCTCAACAGGATTTATCTCTGGAGAGAGACTGAAAATACAAATTTCTACATTAATTAAATATTTAAAATTACAAGATAAAATTAATTCACCTCGGGTGATCAAACACAAAATCCCGTGTATCGCCTATATTTTCATTAATCCATTGTTTGACAGCATTTGAAGTGTGTACCGGATGATTGTCGTGTAACAACAAGACCATACCATTGTCAAAGTTTTCATCAATGTATGGTTTCAAATATATATTCGCAACATTTCCAGAAAATAAGTTTGGCGTAGGTCAACAAATGGGATCGTGAGAGTGACGATAAATTCCGTTATAGCTGGTTACAAGCTCATATCTTTATATATATTGAAGGCATTTTTTTTCGTTTTTTCGTCTCCACTTCTCATATATAGTCGTTTAGCACCGAAATGTTTCCAAAATGTCGAGATGAAGTTGCAATAGGTAGATTTTTATATGAAATTTAACTAAAGTTCATCTTCAAGTTCAAGCACAAGTTCAGGTTGTTTCCCGGAGAGATTTGCATAATGTTTGGAAACTTTTTAAATGTTTTTCAAAAGCAACCAAATATCTGAATTATTAAATATTCATTATTTTGTTGGCAATATTAACAATAACGATCTGAAAAATAAATCAGGGTGTAAAATGATCACCAAACTATAAAAAATTCAATACATTAACAATATAGTGTAATCGTAATTTACTTTTTTTAGGAATTTAATGGTTAGAAAAGATAGGGAAATGTAAAAAAACTAAAACAAAACATTAAAATAAGGGTAAGGATATTGGGTAGATTTTTATTCTACCCTCGCATAATGAAATTATACACACATCTTTTTTTAGTTTATTCTTTTGTCTAATCAAAGCATTTTCATTTTTTATTGCCTTAAAAAAATTTGAAATTAATCTTTACGGTATACGACAAATGTTTGGAATAATGACTAAAAACATTGAAAAAAAAAATTTAAATATATCGAAATTGTTTTGGGGCTATTTCAATATTGGACTAAAAGCGAACAAGATTTTTCTACAGTATATTATAATGTTGTAAAGAAAAAATGTCGTTGTATTATATGAGGTAGTTTTAATAGGTAATGTCGGACTTATTATTGAAAAAAGCATACTTTTATAGCGCATATATGTCATTTCTATGAGAAACAATAAAAAATAACATAGATTCACTCGTGGTCGTTTTTCGTTAGTTTTGTTATTTGAAAGATCATATAAAAACGCTAGTTAACCAAACAACTATACTTTACCCATCGTATCTATTGAGAAACATCAGCTTGAAAAAGAATCGTCTCGTAATATGATGGTGAATTTCTTTAAACATTAGAAACAAAAATAAACTAACTACCCATCTCTCTACGTGATAGATTTGACTATTTATTCTATAGACAAAATAAATAAAAATTAAAAAATAATGTTAAAATTCAATATTCAATCGATGAGATGATTAAGCACAAAATTAAATTATTAAAATTTGATCGTCATCATTTATTTATTCGTTAGTTTTTTCTTTCTTTCTAAGATCATGAGAATGCTAGTTAACTACACCACCACCACCTATCTACAATAACAATAATAGTAATAATTTTTAATGAAATTAAAATCTTGATAAATAAAAAAAATGTAAGTTTTGAATTCAATATATCAATCATAAATTCTTAAGAAAATTAAAGAAAAAAAAACTGAAATTAAGAAAAATATGTTAATTTTTAATTTTGTTTTGTTTCTTTAAACTTACGAGATCGAATGGTTATATTGTTGGCCTACTAAAAATTTTCTTGATTGTAGAAGTTGAACGACTTATCAACTAGTTATTTTTGTTACTTTGCCTCTGTTGATCTTATAGGAAGCATCATGTAAGTTTACATAAAAGTTTATTGTACAAAAGTTACAGGGTTGATTGAATAGTTGTTTGGATGGGGTAATCGTTTTATTTGATTAATATAACAGATAATGTTAACTTATTTGATTTAAATTTAGGTTGTTGAAACAAATGTTTACGTTTGATTTCATATTAAAATTGATCAGTGTCACATCGACGAAGTAAACTAATTACTTTATGAATGCAAACTTTAATTTTATGAACAATTCGACACTATTGATTCCACTCACATCCCTGATTCCTAATCACAAAATTAGCTCCAATCATATATACTATGTACTTTTCAATTATCATAAGACCTTTTCAGATTTTTTTATTGAAGACTGGAGATGTTTGCTCTGTAAACAGAAAAAGTAAACATCTTTCAACGATAAACTTCATATCCACCAACACAGATTTTGTCTACCAGTACAACTAATATAAGTAACTTGCGAATGATCTTCGGTAATAGTGGCAGGCATATATCTAAACAACTTAAGTTAATCAGGCACTTAATTGGATTCTTCCCACTTGAAGGAATCAGCTTTTGTTGATTAGTAAATTTACTTTTTAGTTTCTGTTTCTGATATTGACATATGAGTTGATCTGATATTGACATATGAGTAAGATATCACATATACCACTAGCAATACCAGTGAGATATCACGAGCTAAGGTGATATCTTAGAGGTGCTTGCGGATGAACTTCAGGAGATAGTTACTGTCTTCATGTAATAATTTTGTAATTTTTGTTAGGCACTTAATAAAAACAATATAAATTGAAATAATTTTTTTATTTGGATTTAAAGAAAATTTTATTTAACAAAGTATTTCCGTTTTAATTTTTAATTTTCAAGTTGCTCGGTCGAGTGCAAAAACTAAAGTGATATTATTTTATATTTTTTGATTAGAACAATTAATTAATTAATTTATATTAAATTCAAATTCCGCTGAATTAACTAATTGTTGTCATTGTTATTTGTATTTGTTTGGCTTAGTGTTGCCGCTATATATGTATACTCCTCCAACAGATCAAAAATTATGCATTTTAGATCGATTACACCAGTTTAAAAAAAATCTCCCTAAATAACCCTACTTTTCCTATAGATTTTGACCTACTGAGCATGAATATCTTATTTATTTTTTTAGGCTAGCTCTTGTTATTCCGGTTTTTGGGTCGCATATTTTACAAACCAAACAAATTTAATATATTAATGAAACAAGTGCCATATCAAAGATGCTATCAAACTAAATAGCAGCTCTAAATAGCTATTTTTTGAAAAAATCCCTTAATGATTCTGGAAGTTATACTCGAAAAAAGTTTTTAAAAAATTAAAATTTACGTTTTTTTAAATTATTCTATACTCAACGCCATTAATTTAGAAAAAACAATGATAGCAAATTTTTTTAATTTCTTGGAGCCTACAGTTGATTCAATATCCTTTCTTTAAAGTTAATAATGATGAATGATGATGTTACAACATCTTGCCACTGATCAATATACTCGCAAAGTAGAAACACTCAAAATAGGTTGATAGTAAAACTGAAATTCAGGATTTTATTTAAGTATAATCGTACGAAATATGTCAATTTCCTTCATTTAAATCTACTAGTTAATAAAAATCCACGAAAGATCGATTCAATTTGCACTCGGTTAAAGCTAATCAATAAAAATATTATAATATAAGAACAAGGTTGTAAACATTAAACTGTTTTTTCACAAACATTCACAAAATAAATTATTTTATTCGAAAAAAAATCTTATTCTAGAGACAAACACATTAAACACATCATATTTAATGAAAAAAAATATTTTTCAAGATATAATAAAAATGTTTTTTTTTTTGACAAAATGTTGAAATGTTACTTTTTCTTGAAAATTGATCTTTGGTTCGTTGTTTGCTACGACATATTATCAACAATTTTTCCCGCGCTTAATAAAAAACAATTTATGCAATTTTTACAACATATTCTTCCTTTGCATGGTTTTTACTTGGCTTTTTCATTAAATTTCTTCGTTTTTTTTGTATAAACACTTCAATAATTAAAATTCGTTACCTTAGTATTCAAGTTCCTTTATGTGTTTATTTTTCAGCGTTCGGGGTTACCAATGTGGTGATTCTGAGCTCTGCGGTTTTTAAATGTCCCCAAAATCACCATCTTAATTAAATATGACTCCAAATCTTCGTTAATCCAAACACAAAATTTAGTTTTTGACGAACCGTATTTGAACAAATATAAGTAAGATTACAATCCCGAGTCGAAATTTAACTAATCCTTAAAACCTACAGATTCTACTTTTTAGAATTTAGAGTATTTATGTATCACTTATTTTCAGTACAAAAATAATATCTACATAGCTCCTGCAAAAACGACCGACCGGAAAAAATTCCATTTAAGTTGTTAAATAGGGGCTAAAAATAAATTTTCTTTCGGTTTTTTCTGTAAAAATAAAAAAACGAAGAGAAACGAAACTTTTTTATTGATAATAATAATAAACAAAAGAAAAGAAAGAATAAGAATAGAAAAATTATAAGTATTTTTATATATTCTAACATGGCTAGTTTTATTTATCATTTTAGATAATAATTTATATGCGTTTGATTGAATTGAATAATTTTAATTTATTATTTGCATATAAACTTCTGTGCGAAAGAAATTTTTTAGTGAATGTAATAAAAACTACCTCGTTAAACCAACAGGCCGTTACAATAAATAGTTTTAGTGATTTAAAAAAATAATACATTTTTTTAATATTTTTTATTAGTCTTGCTGAAGCCGATTTATCGATATTTCAATTTAGTTTTTCATAATATTGAGAAAATTACGGAAAGTTAGTATCATTTCCTACACATTATTCAAATACTTAAATTTTTTGATTAATAAATTTAGTTTTTTTAAATTGTATCATTAAAAAAATGGCGAAAAAATACACGAATCCTTTACAAACAAAATCACACTCATACATTTGCAGTTTAGAACTTAAATATACGAACGCTATCTTTATGTATAAGAATGTTTCTCGGGTTTGATGCAAAATAGATCGGCATCGTAAAGAGTTTTTGAAGATTCAAATAAGATGTTAATTTTGTACGTTGATAGAACTGAGAGGACTTTTTAAGTTCTTAGGGTATGATAAATACCAAATAAGGTGTTGAAAAACAGGCTGATTTAGGTGTAGAGTAGTATTTTAAGTATAAGTAGTCTTGAAATAGTTTTTTGAGATTCTAATTAGATGTTAAATAGTATGTTCTTAGATTTTGTAGGAGTTAATAAGTTTATTGAGAATTAAAAGTTCTTATTTATATGCAATAAAGGATAGCTAAGGAACAACTAAACTAGATTCATTTGAGAATGTCTACTACTTAAATCGTAGTTAAAGTTCGACCCGGGATAACATCTTATAAAAAATTACAATTACAATTATAATGTTACAATAATTTAACAATTATTTTAATATAAATTTAGTTTAATTTTGTTCAAAAATAATTAATACAAAAGTAGCAATTTTATTTACATACCTTGTTCCAAAATATTATTAACTATAATACAATAACCACTTCACACAATTTAAAAATACAAGTAAGATAAACCGGTATTGACTAGCTGATGGTTTGTCGTAAAAAGAATTAATTTAATTTTAATTAAAATTTAATTAAAACTTGACAAATTTGTTTCTATCTTTCGTGAATTCTATGTTTAAGATATTTTGCAATTTCTATATTTTTTTATATCGGCCAGTATTAAAATTTCGATAGCTTTGCTTCTCCGAACTATTTTTTTTATGGAGCGCGAAGGACTCCATATATCAAAAGAATGATTTGCATTCATTTTGTTACCCATTTTTTTTGACAAACATACTATAGGGAACATTTCCGAAAAGAAACATATAAAACATAGAACTAATTATTTGAACGACATGAAATGTAATTGAACATTAAATTTGACATGAGATATGGTTTTACCCAGCTTCATCTATTTCCAACTAATAGGTGCAGCTGAAAAATATCAAACTGTTGTAGATTAAATGTCGTTTTTCAACAAAAGTTGTAATTATTAGGAAGATGTTTCTTGAATAATTTTTTGTGTGATTTCAGACTCCGCTACGTCGTATTTTGCCAGTTGGAAATTTCAGTTCCGTCGATTTTCGAGTAGTTTGTTTGTATTCATGTTTTGTGTTAGTTCTGTAATCAATTCCTAAACAGTGACAAAAAACTTGGGCTTTTACAAAGAGTTTTATGTATAATAAACATCACTGCCCCAAACTAAAAACAACAATAAAAGCCTTTTGTCGAGATTTCAGTCTCTTCATATTTAGAAAGGGCGATCAAAAACACAAACAGAAATTAGTTAGGGAAAGCCTAAGTACAGTCAGGGTGGGATCTTGTCCTGCTCAGTTCAGAAAGAGTCAATTGCCAACCCTATTAGGGTAATCTGATGCGAGCCTGTTCCTGGCCCGATTTAGAATACCACTTTAGGGTTAATCTTATTTGAATATGTCCAGCCCTGATTTGATTTTTCGTATTGACCACCTAATTGAGCAATCTGATCAGTGCCTGATGTGAAATACTTTACTAGTATATATGTGCTTTATTTTTAATTCTATCAGGTCCCTATCTGAAATTATATATGATTTCCCTATTAGGGACTACCTTATATACCCTGATCCAAGCCCCATTCCATTTGATAAAATTTTATTTGGAATTCACTAGAGTATTATCCATTTTAGAAATATACAGTTAAAATAGTTTCATTTATGGTTTAGCTATCGCTTCTTGGCTGAAAGACTATAACAATAGTGATTAATGTATCATATGTTTTTGTTTTTTTCATTGTCTTTTTTTTTATTTTATTACAATTATGTTTAATTTATTGTATATAATTCATATATTTAATATATATAAGGACCTGATCTGGTTATCCCAATCTGCAACAGATAGGGAAAAGGCGTTTCATTCATGATCAGGGTTCAACTAGGCTGCCCTACCAATGCGTGATCGACACTGGGTCAACCTCATCAGGACCCTATTAAATAAGTAAAATATAAACTGTTAAACGTTGAAGAAGATAATAAAATAATAAAGAAACATCTAGAGAAGGTTGAAGTAGAAGAACAAACAAGACTGAAAAGATAAATAACACTAACAAATGTTACTTCTTTTATAATAAGTGTGTTCCATTTACCACATTTCCCTTTACTTTTGTACTAAATTTCGTTTTCAAGTTAACCATATCAAATGATGGTAAAGCTACACGCCAAACTTACGCTTCTATTCACCGCCAGAGTTTTTGTCAGTTTAAAGAATAATTTCAAATATGTTTGCCCAAATGCTTATACAAATTTAGAATTTCTAGCCTAAATGTCATATTTCTGTCCAGCTTTCTTTAATTGTTTATATTTTGCATGAATCATAATTTTAATTTTCAGAAATTTTTTAATATTTAATTAATTTTCTTAAGTTTAACAAACTCAAAATAAAATTTAAACTTAAAATTTTGTCAAACTAATAATTTTCTTTTACGTTGTTTAGCAATATTATTTTTCAAAAAAGTCAAAACAATTTATTGTCAAAAAAAAATGTCGGAAACGTGTGGTAAGAAAGAATTTGAGTTGTAGTAGATCAAAAATCTAATACACCTCACATTTAAGTCGTTCCATTTAAAATTCGGTTCGGGTAGCAAGTTTACCTAAAAGGAACACGGGTATTAGGTGTTCTATTATTAAAATAAATTTAATTTTAATAATGTTTCGCCAAGTACTAACAGTTGCCTCAATAAATATCATTAAATAACACTAGTTTACGAATTTTGAACTTTTTTGACTTTCTAAATAAACCCTTACTTTTTTATGGATTTTGACCTATTGAACACAAATATCATATGCATTTTTTTAGGGCTTGCTCTTGTTTTTGAGGTATTCATGAAAAACCATTGAATTAATATATAAGGAAAAATAATAACGTGTGGCTACATGTAATTGTGTGTTACCCATCCATGACATTTGACATATTCCATTTTGAATTTCAACATAAAATCATAGTTTTTCTCGAAATTCTACTTTAAGATATTTAAATTAAACTAAGTCTATAACAATTAAAGTTTAAATTTGTGTTTTACACAACAATTATTTGTATTTGTGTAGTAACTTATACATAAAATTTAAGTTTTGCATTAAAATATGTAGAACTAATCTTGAATACAATGAAATTTGATCATCAAATCAAAGATTATAAAATTTTCATTAGTTCTACGCATAAAAAGAGTTGAGAATGTCTTTTTAACAAATACATAAAATGTTTACTTTACAAAAACTGTTATTTTCTAGTTTAATTTTGTATTTATTTACTACATAAAAGGACTTTTTCAAATTTATCGTTGTCAAAACAAATGTCAAACGCTGTCACGACCAAACATCACGACCACGTCTTCTTAAAGTAATTTAATATTATTAAAATTGGTGTTGTATAATCAAAAATCTTTATTTTTTGGAAATATATAAGGAAATATTTTATTAAACATTATTAGGCTTTTAAATTTATCTTTAACTTTTATTATTTCTTATATTTGTTTTGAAGATATAAATATGCAAATTGTAAACAGCACCAACCAGCTGAAATGCAAACACTATCAAGCTTCACCAATACTAAAACTAAGATACTTCAGACTCAGAAAGTCTAGTTACTCTTCCTTAGATATTTATTCAATGCGAAAAAACAATTTTTCAATGAAAAAATGTTATAATGGTTTTTGGATCTCATATTTTACAAATCAAACTAATTCAATATACATATTAATGAAACAAGTGCGTTGTTAGTATGCTAACAAACATTTTGAGCTATTGTTGTAAAAACACATCAACAAAAATCACGACTTTTCTTGCAATAAATTATTCAACTTTTCCCAAAACAAGTCAAAACTCAAAATTTTAAAACAAAAAATTTTCACTAAAAAGAAATTTATAAAAATTATAACTAAATTAAATTTATAAAAATTATAACTAAATTATAACTAAAATTATATATTTTTAGTAAAATTATAACTTGTCTATTATGAATTGAAAAAACATATTTTCATACATATAATAAAAATAAGTTAAATTCTACAACATAATTGATTTATATTTTTTTGTGGACTTCATGGTCCATGTAGGAGGGTTGCCAAGCTCATCAGCTTCTAATATACACCACGGTCACTGGCAACACTCGATTTTGTTGAGGTCGTTCATTACGCCCTTCTCCAATTGTAGTCGTGGTCTATCTCACGGTCGTTCACTCCCTGTGGTACTAACATTTCTTTACGGCTCGTAAAACATGCCCAAAGCAAACAATCCTATGGAACGGAACGGATACAACCTATTTTATCAGGACCCTCAAGACGGTCTCTGATCTTAACGTGATTTCTCGTTTTGTGTAAGGGTCCAAGCTTGAGACTCACACATCACATCTGACTAATCAATGTCTTGGATAACTTGAGCTTGGTGCTAGTTCACATACGGTGATCCAAGAAGAGGCTTAATAAAGTGGAATGTTCATTTAACTGCAGCAATTTGAGCTTGTATATCTGTAAGCATTCTATTGTTTGAGTCAAGCATTGATTCCAAATATTTAAAAGATTCAACTCCCTCAATTCGTTCATCGCTGTACAGCAAATCTTTCTTCTTAGCCTTTCTTGAAACATTTATATGCTAAGGTTGTTTCTTTTGACGGCACACATATTCCTTAATTCAAGAGTAAAGGAAAAGTTTTAAATAGTGATACCAGTTAATCAGGGATGCCCCTTGACACCAGAGCAGACCATAGAGTTGCTTGTACGAGAAACTCGTAAGCCTGCCTGTTATCAATGAAGAGTTGGTACACAGGTATATTGAAAACTTTTCCAAAATCATCCTTATCGAGAAAATTTCATTGGTGGTACCTCGGTCTTGCCGGAAACCACTTTGATATTCTCCAAACAGTTGTCCATCAAAAGTATTGATTTCACTAGTTTACAATAAAAATCTCCCGAAATAAAACCAAACTTTTCTTATAGATTTGACCTCTTGAACACGAACATCATATTCATGAGGTTTTCTTCTTTTAGGTTAGCTCTTGGTTTTGAGATATTCACGAAAAACCAATTTTTTTGGTGATCAAAAATGTTGTTTCTGTTTTTGGGTCTCATATTTTACAAAACAAATAAATTAAAAATATTAATGAGAGTAAATATGTATATAGTGAACATGCTAACAAAAATTTTGAGAGCTATATTTTGTAAAAATCCATTAAGGATTCTGAAAGTAACAGTCGAAAAAAGTGGAAAAAATACGAATAATTCACGTTTTTTTAAAAAATTTCTATTTTCAACGCCATAAATTTTGAACAAATAAGGACACTAATTTCTTTTAATTTCTTGGAGCGTGTAGTAACTTCAATTTTCTTTTTTTTACGGTTAAAGACACGAATAATGGTGCAGTTTGCAACAAGTTATTCAAGTTTTCCCAAATAAAGTCAGAACTCGAAATTTGGAAAAATAATTGTTTACTTAATTTATTGTGCCATAAATAATAATTTTAAAAGCTCAGTCATTCTCAAACATCAGTAAAGAATTATTTTAAAATAGTAAAGTATAAGGTAATAAGACTGAATCTAACAAAATACGGTGTGCAATTTATGAAATTTTTTTTGCTATCCACAAAATTGTCGATCGATCTAGTTTCGAACCGATAAGAACTTTTTATTACACTTTAAAAAAGTATATCATTCTCATCAGGGCTAGCCGACTAGATACACTACCAAAAAATTTTTTTCGCTATATAAACCAAAATAGGTCACTACTAGCGAAGTATAAGAAACCGAAAAACTTTCATAAACATATGCTTATTAGATTCAAGTTTATTCAATTTGTTTCTCTAGTTGATCACTATTGTTGTTATACTCTAACCAAGTTAGAATTGGATAACAAACTTGTATCGGTGAGAAGAAGATGACCATTTTCACTTGTGTCTATCCACACATTATCTACAATTAATTCAATGAATTATTTGTGATATTACATCACTCCGATGGAAATAATCCTATCATGAATAATAAGACTGAATCTAACAAAATATGGTGTGCAATTTATGAAATTTTTTTTGCTATCCACAAAATTGTCGATCGATCTAGTTTCGAACCGATAAGAACTTTTTATTACACTTTAAAAAAGTATATCATTCTCATCACGGCTAGCTGACTAGATACACTACCAAAAAAATTTTTTCGCTATATAAACCAAAATAGGTCACTACTAGCGATTTACATTTTTGTTTCCAAAGTTGGGAATCGGATCGATATGAAACAAATATAGAAAAATATAAACAAAAGATAATGAATTGTGAGGAGAGGCAAAACATCATAACATCAGAACTATTTAAGTTATTTCGAGCACCATAAAGTTAAACCCCTATTTATGTCTATTAATACCTGTAAGGTTTGTTTCTTTTCTTTTTTCTCTTTTTTTGTTTTTTGATAATGTAAATTTTTTTCTATCACCGCCCACCTTGTGTTACTCCTTACGTTTATGATCATTTTAAGTTTAATTTAAGAAAGCAATTACTTCTCCTTTTTAATAGTTTTTTGGTTTTCCCAACTTTGTTTAATTAATTTAATGAGGTTTATTTTTGAGTAGATAATTGTCTTATGATTGGTTGCAAATATAATCTCTCTGAGGATAAATTTAATTCCAAAAATTCAAGTAAAAATATTAATTAAAAAAGAAAAAATATTACAAATATAAATTTTAAATAGTGTATTGTTTTTAAAAATCAATAAATCAACACTGATAACTGCCTTGTAAAGCAACATAAATTGTTAGTAAAGTGTAAAGTCAAGTTTATTTAAATGGCAACGTTTTAAGTTCAAGAAGTTTTAAGTGTAAAAGTAGGTCAAATTCGTTTTGTTTTATTTGTCGAAGTTACTTAGTATATACTGCTAAAAGAATCACCCAATTTATAAAAACTGCCTATCTTCATTACTAACTGATATTTTCCAACTCCGAAAATAAATCCGAGGTGGGAGGAACTAGATCATGTCGAAAAACTTTACCAAAAAAATCTCAATTTCGATAAAAATCATACACAAAGAATATACAACTTGTGTCAAAAAAGACATTTCATAATCAACTAACTGATATTTTCCAACTCCTATGATAATACCAATGTATGAGGAGCTAGATCATGTCAAAAAACTTCACAAAAATCTCAATTTCGAGAAAAATCATATACAAATAAAATACAACTTTTGTCAAAAAAAGACTTTTGATAATCAACTAACTGATATTTTCCAACTCTTAAAATAAGACCGAGGTGGGAGGAGCTACATCTACTACGAAAACAACATATATATAAATCAATTATGTTGCAGAATTTAAATTATTGTTATAGTTCCAAATTTTGAGTTTTGACTTTCTTTGGAAAAACTAGAATATCTTGGTGCAAACTGCACCAATATTCGTATCTTTTACCTAAACAGAAAGAAATTTGAAGCAACAATAGGCTCCAAGAAATTAAAAGAAATTAGTGTCTTTATTTGTTCAAAATTTAGTGTGTTGAAAATGGAAAAATTTTAAAAAAACGTGAATTTTTCATACTTTTTCAACTTTTTTCGACTGTAACTTCCAGAATCCTTAATGGATTTTTACAAAATATAGCTCAAAATATTTGTGGCGTATTTACTATTCACTTGTTTTATAAATATATTTAATTTGTTTGTTATGTAAAATATGAGACCCGAAAGCCGAAACAACATTTTTAATCGCCGAAAAAATTGGTTTTTCGTGAATATCTCAAAAACGAGAGCTAACCAAAAAAATGAATACGATATTCGTGTTCAAGAGGTCCCAATCTATAAGAAAAGTTGGGTTTTATTCAGGGAGACAAAAAAGTTCAAAATTTGTAAACTAGTATTTTTGCTAGCAAAATGTATCAAAAGATATAAGCAGTGTTAAGCAAAGTTGAGTACCAGTCCTGTGGCATGCTTTCAGTCCTCCAAATCTTTTGAACAATTTCAAATAATCGTGAAGATAGAGTTTCACCACAATTGTATCGTCGTATATATCCTCTTTAAATTGTCGATGTCTGGTGATTTATTACGTTTTAATTTTGGCAACGCCGTTTCGCAATCCTCTTTTGTAGGTTCGTCTAGATGTACCTTTGACGCACGAATAAGTGCTGCTGGTCACTTAAGTCAAAATAAGCGGCCGAATTATCTAAAATATTGTTAAGGTCCTCCAAATCTTTTCAACAAGTTCAAATAATCTTAAAGATAGAGTTTCACCACAATTGTATCGTCATTATATCCTCTTCAAATGGTCGATGTCTGATGCTTTATTGCGTTTTAATTTTGACAGCGCCGTTTTGCACTCCTCTTTCGTAGGTTCGTCTACATGTACTTTTGACGCACGAAGCGGCCGAATTACCTAAAATATTTTAAAGGTCTAATTGTAGCTTCCAATCTTCATTTTTAATAGCTGTAGATTTGAGCCTGTGGCAAGAAGATACGTGATTGATATTCCTTCCCAAGTAGGTTTTGCCAGACATTGACATACGGCCAAGCACTGGTCCATTAATGGTTAACAGTACTTGGCTATTGTTACTGGGCCAATACTAGAACCAATCACCGGCCGATCTATGGTTTACAGAAAATAGCCAGTATATTGTTACCTTTGAATGGCCAAGCACTGGCCCATGAATGGTGAATATTACTTGGCTATTGTTATTGGGCCAGTACTGTAGCCATGAATTTGCCGATCTGTCATTTTTTTTAAATTTCACTAGAGTATTATCCCTCTTAGAAATACATCGTTTGAAAAATTTCACATATAGTTTAGTTATCGCCTTGTCGGTTGAAAGGCTATGTTAATAAAGAAAAGGTTGGTATATGTTTTATTTTATTTACTTATCAACTGAACCAGTTGTATGGGGAGTTTTGATTTTTTTCCGTCATTTTTATTTTATTTTAAATTAGTTTGTATTTAATTTATTTAAATTTACATATGATAATAATGTATACTTTTTTTAACGGCCCAGTCATGGTTGCCAGAATTTGGCCCAAGAATGCAACCATTTATTGTCCGAAGTTATCATCCAATAAAATTATGTTAATGGCCCAGTCGTGGTTGCCAGTACTCGCTTATTGCTGCATTACTGGCTGCCAGTAATGTACCATTACTGGACCAGTTGTACAACCTTGTATGGGTTATTGCAGGTTTTAAACTCCTAAAGCTTTCTCTTTCACCATTCATAGCTTTGTAACGGCTTGTCTTGTCAGTTTATAGCTCTCTTTCGTGAACTTCATGTTGCGTTCTTGTATACAATCCAGCCAGAAATTTCTTTTGTATTGAATAGCGTCAAGGTATTCTTGATCCATCCAAAGGCTTCTGGGAGTGGTTTTGTGGTCGTCCAAGAGGGAATACTTAGCGCAGCGCTTAAAACAGCATATTTGAGTAAATACCATGACTTATTGACATCTCCATTAATGGTTTCTGATTTATTCAATGTTTTGGCAATACGGTTTCTATATATCTCTTCTGTTTCAGCATTCTTTAGTAATGAGATGTTAAAGCGTTTCCCTATATTGAATTTTCGAATGACTGGATTGCGAAAGAAGAGCCTAAACTCAGCATACACAAAGTCGTCACTTCCAATGTATATGCACCTCTTAAGCTGTGCACATCCAGAACGCTCGAAAAGAAACAAAACATGATATTACTCGCACGTGATCATATTGATTTCGCTTCTATTCGGTGAGACCCAAGTCTGCTTATAAATCGATTGATGCGGAAAGAAAGTAATGGCAATTCTCTAATTATTTGATAACGCAAACTCAGTCATTCTCTCGTCATTATCTTTTGAATTCACGCTCTATTTAAAAATTATCCGTGTCGTCAATGGTCTTAGCTTCAGTAGGTCCATCCACGGCAATAAGAGAAATATTGTTGTATGTACCGCGTATCCGTAGGTAGCAGATATTTTCATTGACCGGTATGGATTTCATCACAGTTTTTTGTGTCTGTGCTCCCACTAGGAAGCCAGTACCAAATTATTTTCGAGATGTGTGGCCGCTACAGTATAAAAGTGACTATCCAAATCATTTTGTTTTCGATTATTGGCTGTCTTGCAGAGTAATGATATCCATCTTATATCCCTCAGTCTCTGTTTCTACACTTATTTACAGGCGAGCTCAGGCTGCGCACATTACACGTTCCGATTCAGTAGTCTTGTCCATTTACACGTCCAGGTAAAATTCTATTTGTGTTTATGAGTCTGTTATTCTCTTTCTGATTCCTATTTTTAATGATCCGCTTGATCCAATACAGCTCCAAGTCGCCCCTAACGCGGAGAAAGGACAAAATTTGTTGATCAAAAAATCTACCGATCTACCGAAAAATATGCAATATCATTATCCATAAGTTATGGCTATCTGGGCATTCATTTCAACCTAATGCCAGAGATTTTGGAGTAGTAGAAATGGTATTGAGAAAAAACAATTGTTGGCTTGTTCCTCAAGAGTTTTACCAGGACATAAAAAGTCTAGAAAGAATAGTTGCATCCTAAATGAAATTAGACGTATGCTATTCCTTTCAACTAAACCTCTAGAACCCAAGTAGGTTTTGCCAGACATTGACATACGGCCAAGCACTGGTCCATTAATGGTTAACAGTACTTGGCTATTGTTACTGGGCCAATACTAGAACCAATCATCGGCCGATCTATGGTTTACAGAAAATAGCCAGTATATTGTTACCTTTGAATGGCCAAGCACTGGCCCATGAATGGTGAATATTACTTGGCTATTGTTATTGGGCCAGTACTGTAGCCATGAGTTTGCCGATCTATGTCATTTTTTTTTAATTTCACTAGAGTATTATCCCTCTTAGAAATACATAGTTTGAAAAATTTCACATATAGTTTAGTTATCGCCTTGTCGGTTGAAAGACTATGGTAATAAAGAAAAGGTTGGTATATGTTTTAATTTATTTTCATTTCTATTTTATTTTAATTATTTTGTAAATAATTTATTTAAATTTATGTATAAAAAACATTATTTTATATTTTTTGGGAGTACTGGCGGAGTCAGGGCGGTGTTTGCCATTACTCAGCCATTCTTGCATCTGAACCAGTTTGAAATTTTTTCCGTCATTTTTATTTTATTTTAAATTAGTTTGTATTTAATTTATTTAAATTTACATATGATAATAATGTATATTTTTTTTAACGGCCCAGTCATGGTTGCCAGTATTTGGCCCAAGAATGGCAGCCATTCATTGTCCGAAGTTATCATCCAGTAAAATTATGTTAATGGCCCAGTTGTGGTTGCCAGTACTCGCTTATTGCTGCATTACTGGCTGCCAGTAATGGACCATTACTGGACCAGTTGTACAACCTTGTACGGGAAATCGCCACTTTTAAAAAATGCTGACAGTGAAAGAATAAATTGGTTTAAAATAGGTTGGATGAGATTTTTGAGAAGCTATCCGCACTAGTTATTCTGCAAAACAACAACGAACTAGGATGCATCATTCACAACATTGGATTTACTATCGCAACGGGAAAGACTGAAAAACTTTAATGATGTAAAGTTGGCACCACTATTCAAAACTACTAGGCTACTCCCAAATCTAAAGCACAACTACATAATGGATTTATTGCATTTTTATACCACCCACACAGTGCCCACCATAATTATTTTAAATCACTCCCGCAATGCTCAAAAGATAACTTTTGTCGTACGATAAAAAAATAGTTACCAGTCCTACAACCAATCAGAGCGAATATTTTTTTTATCTAAAAGAGAATTTTTTTGCATGTATCATTGCCTTAATAATTAATATAACCATATTTTTCCGATCACACAATTGAATAGCGACATTTTTCTATTTTTGATTTGTTTTAATATACCTTGATCACTTTTAAAATTATCAAACTACAAAAAAAATACAACCCATAACACGAACATAAAAATAATACCTGTTGAACAACCGTAATTCATTATGACGAAAGCTTATACATTCTTTCATACAACTTTCATGACCCAGCTTTTATTACACTAGTTTACGAGAAAAATCTCCCGAAAAAAAACCCAACTTTTCTTATAGATTTGGACCTCCTAAACACGAATATCATATTAATTTTTTTGGTTGGCTTTTGTTTTTGAGATATTCACGAAAAACCAATTTTTTCGGCGATCAAAAATGTTGTTTCGGTTTTTGGGTCTCATATTTTACAGAAGAAACAAATTAAATATATTAACGAAACAAATGCATAGTAAATATACTAGCAAAATTTTGAGCTATATTTTGTAAAAATTCATTAAGGATTCTGGAAGTTACAGTCGAAAAAAGTTGAAAAAATGCGAAAAATGCACGTTTTTTTAAAATTTTTCCATTTTCAACGCCATAAGTTTTGGACAAATAAAGATACTAATTTTTTTTAATTTCTTGGAGCCTATAGTAACTTCAATTTTATTTCTTTTAAGCTGAAAGACCCGAATATTGGTGCAGTTTTCACCAAGTTATTCAAGTTTTCCCAAATAAACTCAAAACTCAAAATTTGGAAAAAATAATTTTTTACTTAATCTTTTGTGCCAACAATAATAATTTTCAAAAGTTCAGTCGTTCTCAAACATCAGTAAAGAATTATTTTAAAATAGTAAAGTATAATTTCCATTTTTGTTTTCGAAGTTGGGAATTGGATCGATATGAGACGTATATAGAGAAATATAAACAAAAGATAATGAAATGTGAAGAGAGTCAAAACATCAGAACTATTAAAGTTAGTTCAAACACCATAAAGTTAAGCCAATTTCCAGAAAAATCATATTCAAATAAAATACAACTTTTGCCAAAAAAAGACATTTCATAATCAACTAACTGATATTTTCCAACTCCGAAAATAAGTCTGAGGTAGGAGGAGCTAGATGATGTCAAAAAACTTTACCGAAAAAAATCTCAATTTCGAGAAAAATGATATACAAATAAAATACAACTTTTGTCAAAAAAAGACATTTCATAATCAACTAACTGATATTTTTCAACTCTTAAAATAAGTCCAAGGTGGGAGGAGCTGGATCTACTATGAAAACAATTTATATATAAATCAATTATGTTGCAGAATTTAAATTATTCTTATGGTAAAATTTTTTTCTCCAAATATTGAGTTTTGAATTTCTTTGGAAAAACTTTAATAACTTGGTGCAAACTGCACCAATACTCGTATCTTTTAATTTAAACAAAAGAAAATTGAAATTATTATAAGCTCCCAGAAATTAAAAAAAATTAGTGTCTCTATTTGTACAAAATTTATGGTGTTGAAAATAGAAAATTTTAAAAAAACGTGCATTTTTCGTATTTTTTCAAATTTTCGACTGTAACTTCCAGAAACCTTAATGGATTTTTACAAAATAAAGCTCAAATTTTTGCTAGTATATTTACTATGCGTTTGTTTTGTTAATATATTCAATTTGTTTGTTTTGTAAAATAAGAAAAGTTGGGTTTTATTCAGGGAGACAAAAAAAAGTTCAAAATTTGTAAACTTGTGTTTCTTTACAAGTAGATAAAAATTCGGATAAGGCCAAATAAAATTCGCTCGCCAAAGGTTCCGTGAATATAAAAGACCACAATACAAAAAAATATTGACATAAAGTTGTGTTGTAAACTCTTTAAATTACCAGATCATAGACGCCTAACAAAATAAATGTTTGTTTACGATTAAAAAATAGCAAATAGTAAATTACAATCACAAATGACATAAAAAATGTTACTTCAGGTTAAATCTTATATCTGTTTATGTGACCTAAAGAAAGATTTAACCAGCTTTTAAATGGTTTTTATTGGAAATATTTTCTAAATTCTAAAAATAATTGCAATATTTCTTAAATTAGGTGCTATTTCAAATGAAACTTCACTCATTGAGGTCAAAAAAACATTTTTTTTATCCTCCCCACTCCCATCCCCTAAAAACCCAGAAATATAATTATTTGAGACTTCTTTATAATTTTCGTTCAAAATTTACCAAACTTCCTGTCTCTGCCATTTTCCCAAATTTTCTGTCAATCAGTGTTGAGGAGTAGGGGGAGAACGGCCTGAAAATTTTACTTTTTTGACAGTAACTCAAAAACTGTGTACTGGAAAATTTTATAAATAAATGCAATATTTCTTAAATTAGGTGTTCTTTCAGATGACACCCCACTCATTTGGATCAAAAAAGGTGTAAAAAATGTATTTTCTCAAAGGCTTCAAAGACATCGTATCTCTGTAAAACAAACGAAAACAACTTTATTTATTTTTTAACCCGGTCATCTTATGTAGATAAGTTAGTTTTAGAGGCATCTCAAATTTTAGATCCGTACGATTAATGGTTTAGGAGATAATCGATATAAAGTGAAAAACAAGTTGTACTCTCACCAATAAGGTTCGTTCTAAAAAATGGGTCCCTAAAAAATGAATGTGTGACGCATCAAATCAATCAACTTGCAATTGCATGATCATATATGTGATCCTCTATGTGATCCATTTAATTAAAGAACTTAAAAATATAAATTTGCGTCGATCAACTCCTGAAAACGTATGTTTTTGTGGAATTGAGGTCCTTAAAGGTATCTATGAATTGAGACACACCTTTTACCAAACACTAATATCCTTATAGTTGTCATTATATTTTCGGATATTCAGAGACGTTATTTTATAATTTATTATATTTAACACTATAAACATGCCTTACTTTGATTTAAAAAAAACACGTTTTATAAGAAAAATGAATCAAAACATCGCTGCTAAAGAAGACAAATTTTCACTTTCTCACCAGAAAAAGAATAAACATATTTTAGTTTTAGAGTATTTTAGCCAGCAAGTCATCATTAGTTCTCCAAAGAAGGAATTTTAGAAAACTTGATTTTATTTACATCTACAAATGTAATGGCCAGGCTATAACAATTATAATTTTACAATTATAATTGCAATTAATTTTATTTGCCTAAATTTGAATAAGTATGTGAATTATTTGAGATTATTGTCAGCTATGCAACTTATTACTTAACCAATGAAGGGAATCATTTGAATTTATCATGTTGATAAGTGTTGTAATTCTTATTACAAAATACTTTTTTTTTTAAATTGATGGTGGTGGTCACATACCAATTTTAATTCCAGATTTTATATGAGTCTGTATCTGTATATAAGAAAGCAATTAATAGACTACCATTGCTTAGAATTATAATTCGCTTTACTGAAATAGCACGATGTTTTGTGAATAATCTTGAAAAACAAGCAAAGAAGATTCATAAATATATGAATTTTTTATTATCCACAAACGCATTATGTTATCGATCTTCAAAATCAATTCTTACTGTACTGAATATCTGATTATTTTCTAAAACTCAATCTAGTCGTTGTAAAAATTTCAAATTGGAATATCTCGGTAAGCATTGCTTGCGTATGTCGTCATGCAAAACATTGTGAACACAGTATGTGGTGCCCAACTAGTTCACACTAACCAAATCAAATTTTCTTAAAAACAATCCACTTACGGATTTTACCTAAACCAAATGCAAACAACAACAAAATAGCAAAACTCATGAAAAACAAAAAAAAGGCCTGAAAATATTAAAGTTATTGAACATAACACATAAGTTTATGAGTCTCAGATAACATTTTCCTTTCCCTATTTTTCCTAATTTCTTTGATTAAATTATTAATAATTCAGATAATATATCTTTATATTATTCTTATGTTTAGTTATCTTATTGTATTAATTTTTACATTATTATTTATTGTTCTTATTATCTTTGGTTGATTAGGAAGGTGAATTACAAATATAATAAAACTTTTACTATTCTTCGACTTCAATGCAAAGATTTTTTGTTGTTGTTTTATTATACTCATAAGATTGCATACACATTTTATTTGATTAACTGAATAATGAATATTGAATTATAGCTTCATTTCCAGGTATCGCTGATATCGATTCCCAATAACAAACTGCCCTAATTTTTTTTATTTAATTAACTAAAATTTACGAAACCGTAATGAAAACTAAAATTTAGTTATTTCTTTTTTACGAATAAACTCAAATCAATAAATTTTAATAGAATTAATATAGTTTTTATGGTTTCAAAAATGTGTCGAAGAATGTAAAATTTATCGTAAAAATATGTCAGTAATTATTTGTGATCTACAGTTACAATTTTTATTAGTTGTGGATTAGATAGAATTTCATTATTTCATTGTTTCTAGAAACAGGAAGTAAGATTGTAAAAACGGATTACATTTCTTTTACATTATTATTCCATATTCACTTGTGTTGGATTGTACGAACGAAATACTTTTTCAATACTAAAATTTTCAAATCCGAAAATAAGGAAAACTCTCAGAATAAAAAAATTACTGACAAAATAAATAAATAATAAAAAATGAAGTATTGATTTTCAGGCTGAATATAATTATAATATACAAAAAAAAACAAGGAATCGAATTGTATTCTCTATTTCGAATATTTTTCCTATCTCCCTTCACTACAACAATTACAATAAACTGTAAATATATACATGTATAAAGGTAGCATAAATGTATGTAGCATTAATTTTAAACATTTTCCAGTTTTTAGTGTTGCATCTTCTTTTCAAAATTTCATTCCCATCCTCATTCCCATTCCCATTAACAGTGTTAGGGAAGAATTACCATCGTTTCTGTTGTTGGTTTTAAATTCAGTTTTCTTTTTCTTAATATTGGTTGAAATAAAAAAAAAATGAAAATAATCGAAAATAAAAATAAAAAAGAATATAAATGTGTCCCCTTGATGTTGATTTTCTTATTCAAGTGAATTGATTTTCTTGTAGTGGTAAGCGGTTTATTGAAGAATTTTTTAAGACATTTTATTCATTTAAATTATTTGTCTGCATAAATGAGGTACAGGTACACTGAGTTGCAGACTTAGATCGATTCAAAATCAAGTGTTTACACGATCAACCAGGATAACGGGTTTCTTGTTTTCCCCTTAACGAAAAGTTAAATAAGCATAACAAATAACATATAATAGGATCACGTACAATTTTGTTTAACGAACTAAAAATACTATTTCTTTAACCCTTTCTTGGGTAAGATTACTTTTTCTTAGGCGCCAGCCAATTTTTTGTAGAGTACTTCTATAAGAAAATTGCAACAATTATTTTTTGAAAATCAGTCCCGGGGACCAAGATATAGGACTTTGAAAAAAAAAATATCGTATAAAATACCCTTTTTTTTACCAAATGTGGCAATTTAAATGTTATTTTTGATATATAATTTCAAAGAATCAACATGAATAGCTTTAAAAAAAAAAATTATCACAACCTTAGGGGCCCACGTTATGACCATTTGAGGCAAGATTACTTGAACTAAGACGCAAGTGGGTTTTTTTTTGTTATTTTTATCGTAAATTAAGAAAATTTAGTAAAAGGAACAGTTTTGATCTGTTTGTCTTATAAGCACATAGGAAATAAAGTAAAAATTAAAAAAACTGAAAAAATTTTTGTCAAAACAGTGTAATTTTGTATGGATTTCGCTTCTTTCAAAGGCTTGTAACTGGGACTCCGGGGCTGATATACAACTCGTTTTGGTTTTAATTGGCCTTACTTTCAATTCGATAAATGCAATTCCCAATCTCCTTTTGAATCCGATCACTGATTATTAAGCACAAACACCAGGTTTTATTAAATATTTAACTCAGAAATTGTCCCACAACAACAGGAAACAGTACAGCAAGCAATATTTCTAGCTTGAATATTCTTTCAACAGTTTCAGAAACTCCAACGGTTGATTGTAGAAATTTTCAGTATGAAGACAACGTCCAAAAAAATACACAGAATATCTCTTAAATAACACTTCAAACATTACTCACAATTAAACATAAAATTAACTTTAATTTTTATCACATTAAAATATTTCTCCAATCCCAACTTTTGATTTAAGTTCACTTTAATTCATCGCAGTCTTAAAATAAACTATCTACAAGAGGTATTTCCTTATATACAATTCTGCATAATTTCTTCATTATTAGAGGTCGATTTCGATTATTCCCGGTCATCTAAGAATATTCGATAACTTTATTTTTTACCTAATATGTTGATTTGATTCAAAAAATTATTCAATTTTATTTCATGTTGACCCTGATTCTAAGAAACAAACGTGGCTTTGATTTAAAATATTGTAAAGTATTTTATATATTGTATATCGCAAACTAAGGTGTTGTATTTCATTGCGTTTATATAGAATGTCATCAGAACATTGTCATCCTAGTTCATCCCAAACAGGTTCTAAATCGCTTCTCCAATGGTTGAATGAATCCAAACATTTGTTTTCTTTTTTCTTTTTCTAATGCTGTTAGGAATTACTTCTTGTCCCTTTTTAACTCATTGGCCATAACTTTGTTCCATATCAACCCACCTTGATGACTCTAAATTTTCATTACTTTTGACGGTCCCCTTGTCTTTCCGGTTTGAGTTTTTCACCCCTGCTTATCTCCGAACCATTATTATTGTTTATATATATATATATATATATATATATATATATATATATATATATATATATATATATATATATACATATATATATATAGATATATATTTATATATATATATATATATATATATATATATATATATATATATATATATATATATATATATATATATATATATATATATATATATATATATATATATATATATATATATATATATATATATATATATGTTTTTGTAAATAATAAATTTTTTGGTTAAAGCCAATAAATAAAACAATATTTCTTAAACTGTTTATCCAACAATTGTTTCGGTTTTCAAAAAATCATCTTCAGGGATAATATTTAATAAAAAATTCGGAAACAAAAATAAACAACAAATTGACACATGAAAAACTTATTATGAAAAACTAACAATCGAAAAAGAAAAAGCTTACTATATAAAAAATAATGAAAGAAAATACAAAACAATAATACAATGAAAAAAAATTAGAAAATAGAAAATGTAAAGTAGTAAAAATTTCATAAGAAAAATTTTAATTTACTTTTTGAAACTCTTCAAAAAAATAACTACCCAGAGAATTTTATACGTAAATTAGTAAATCAACAAATTTATAGTAATGAAAACACTGTCTTGGAAAAATCAACATTGAAGAATAACAACAAACTTTACATGACTATACCTTATGTCAAAAGTCTTTTCGAACAAATAAAACATTTGTTGAAAAACTTTAACTTTGAAGTTGTAGGAACATCTCATAATAGTTTATATAATACTATTTTTTCAAAATTAAAAGATAAAATACCAATGAATATTTAATCCAATTTAGTGTATCAAGCAGATTGTGGATGTGGTAAATCGTATATTGGCCAAACACAACAATATCTTGGAAAACGTATAAAACAACATTTAAACGACGCCAAAAAACATAATAATGACAATATGAGTGCATTATCTAACCACAAAAAAAGCTGCCGTACAAATCTTCCCCTGCAAAATTTTAAAATTTTGGATAAAGAAAAAAAATTAAATAAGCGAAGAATTTTAGAAATGATTCGTATCAAACAACATAATAATTGTATGAATATACAAACTGATACGGATTTTCTTCATAATACATACGATTTTGTTCTACAAAATTAAAAAATTAAACATCATGGAGCTTTTACTACTTTACATTTTCTATTTTCTAATTTTTTTTCATTGTATTATTGTTTTGTATTTTCTTTCATTATTTTTTATATAGTAAGCTTTTTCTTTTTCGATTGTTAGTTTTTCATAATAAGTTTTTCATGTGTCAATTTGTTGTTTATTTTTGTATCCGAATTTTTTATTAAATATTATCCCTGAAGATGGTTTTTTGAAAACCGAAACAATTGTTGGATAAACAGTTTAAGAAATATTGTTTAATTTATTGGCTTTAACCAAAAAATTTATTATTTACAAAAATAATATACAAGCCAAATATCTCATCATATAATAAATATATATATATATATATATATATATATATATATATATATATATATATATATATATATATATATATATATATATATATATATATATATATATATATATATATATATATATATATATATATATATATATATATATATATATAAATAATAAGTTTTTTGGGTGAAGCCAATAAATAAAACAATATTTTTAAAATTGTTTATCCGACAATTGTTTCGGTTTTAATAAACCATCTTCGGGGATAATTTTCATTCAATAAAAAATCTTATACAAAAAATAAACAATAATTAACATCAATATGAAAAACTTATTATGAAAAACTAACAATCAAAAAAAGAAAAGGCTAACTATATAAAAAAATTTGAACTAAAATCGAAAACAACAATACAATGAAAAAAATTAGCAAATAGAAAATGTTAAGTAGTAAAGACTTCATTAAGTTTAATTTTGGTTAAAACTTTTTTAACTTTGTAAGCGTAAGCGTTATGCAAAAAATCTGTATCAGTTTGTATATTGATACAATTTTTATGTTGTTTTATACGAATCATTTCTAAAATTTTCCTTGTGGTTAAATTTTTTTCTTTGTCCAAAATTTTAAAATTTTGAAACGGGTAAATTTTTACGACAGCTTCTTTTATGGTTGGATAATGCACTCATATTATCATTACTATGTTTTTTTGCGTCGTTTAGATGTTGCTTTATGCGTTTCCCTAAATATTGCTGTGTTTGGCCTATATAAGATTTACCACATCCGCAATCTGCTTGATAAACCAAATTAGATTCAATATTGATGGGTGTTTTATCTTTTAGTTTTGAAAAAATTGTATTATATAAACTGTTATTAGCTGTTCCAACTACTTCGAAATTAAAGTTTTTCAACAAATGTTTTATTTGTTCAAAAAGACTTCTCACATAAGATATAGTCATGTACATTTTGTTGTTGTTCTTTAAAGATGGTTTTTCTAAGATAGTTTTTTATTACAATAAATTTGTTGATTTACTAATTTGCGTATAAAATTTTCTGGATAATTGTTTTTTTGGAGAGTCTCAAAAAATAAATTAAAATTTTTAGTATGGAATTTGGATCAGATAGGCTCAAAATTTTTTTAACCATTAAGGTAACGGTGTTTCTCTTATAACATTGTGGTAGCCACGAATCAAAGTTCAAATATCTACCAGACCATGTTTTTTTATGGAACCAATCAGTAATTAATTTTCCATTACTTTGGCGATGTATGATAAGATCCAAAAATGGTAAACAGCAATTAATTTCTTAATAAACATTCGTTAGAATGTCATCAACATTTGGCCATGGCAAAGAGCGCGTCAAGAAAAGTCGGCCTCCTCAATAGATGTAAAAAATATTTTACTTCGCATCAATTACTCCACATTTATAAGTCCTATATTCGTCCCTGTATGGAGTGTTGCTGTCAAGTTTAGGGCGCTGCATCTGTTACTTTCCTGGCTCTTTTGGACTCTGTTCAAAAGCGAGCTATACGAATTGTTGGTGATCGAGATTTAACATTAGATCTTGATTCCCTATGCTAAGTTTATTCTTCTAGGGGACTTTAATGTTCATAATAAAGGATGGCTCATACACAGCTCCTCTACTGATGAGATAGGTAAACAGGCTGAGCTCTTTGCTCTTTTTCATAATTTCACTCAGATAATAGACCAGCCTACCAGAGTTCCTGACATTCCTGGACAAAGTAGCAACTTACTTGACTTATTTTTGACAAATGATCCATGCTTAGTATAATTTAAAGTATCAGAGCCTTTAGGTGGGTCAGACCATAATTTGATCTCCACTAAATTAAATATACGAATTCCTAAACAATTTAAAGCGAATCCCCGTCTTGTTTGGGATTCTAAAGCGGCGGATTGGCAAGGACTTAAAATCTTCTTCAAACGCTTTCCTTGGAAACATAGTTGTCTTACTGGCCAAGATCCAAACATTGCTGCTATTAATTTTTCTGAAATTATAGGTGAAGGCATGCGGAGATTTATTCCTAATAAATTGATCATCCCGAAGGTTGACCTATGGTTTTCGAGTAAATGCAAAAAAGCAATTAAAGCTAAAAAAAAGGCTTTTCGAAAGTTTTTCCAAAACAAAACTGATGAAAACCTTAGAGAGTATCGAAAAGAGAGGAATTTATGTAGGAAACTAATAGATGGAGAGAAAAATCTATTTAATTTGAAAAAAGCGTATAAATTTGCTGAGCACCCAACTGGATCGCGTAACTTCTTTAAAGCCGCTAAGACTATCCAAGGCAATTTCTGTAAATCTTCTCTTCCTCCTCTTATTGATAGAGATATACCTATTATTGACCCAAAAGAAAAGGCTAATTTGCTAGGACATATTTTTTCTATAAATTCTACCTTAGTCGAACCCAATTTCCAACCTAGACCTATTCCTAAAGCATCGCTCAAAATGAAGCGAATAATTTTTCGTAAAAACATTATTCGAAAAATGCTTTTACAAATTAATACCAACAAGGCATCTGGGCCTGATAATATTCCTCCAATTATACTTAAAACGTTTGCTAGGGAGCTAGCACCTATCCTCACTAAAATATTTTATTTGTCTTATAAGAAAGGGATTTTTCCTGTAATATGGAAAATTGCCAGTGTACAGCCAGTTGAAAAAAAGGGTAGTAAAACTGACCCATCCAATTACAGACCCATTTCAATTTTGTCAGTAGTGTCTAAAGTTTTTGAGAAATATATAAATTTTAATTTAATGAGCTTCTTAGAGTCTTCCAAATTACTCAATGAAAGACAATACGGCTTCCGAAAAGGAAGAGCAACAGGAGATTTGCTTTCGTTTGTTACTCATCTTTGGAACAGATCCCTTGAAAACTTTGGTGAGACTTTCGGGGTTGCTCTTGATATTTCCAAAGCATTTGACAAAGTTTGGCACAAAAATCTTATATGCAAGTTGAGATGTTATGGTTTAGATGAGCCACTAATTTCCTGGATACAAAGCTTTATATCTGAGCGAAAATTTCGAGTCAATGTTGACGGTATTTCATCGGATGTATTTTCGACTAATGCAGGCGTTCCTCAAGGTTCCGCTTTGTCCCCAACTCTTTTTCTTATCTATATTAACCAACAAGTCGGTTTCAACAATTAATCCTATCCATAGTTTTGCTGATGATAGCACTCTTCATGCATCTCATGTTGCACCTAGATCGTATTCGCCTTTAGCGCTTAATAACTGTAGATCAAATTTGATAGATTCATTAAACGTTGATCTTAAAACTATCTTTGATTAGGGTGTTACTAACAGTGTTGAATTCAATACGTCTAAAACACAAGTTTGCCATTTTTCAAGATTATCAACACCTAACCCTTTTCCATTGAAGTTTGATTCCAACGTTTTGATAGAGAAAGACTCCGTGAAACTTCTAGGAGTTGAAGTTGAAAATAATATGAAATGGAATTCTCATATTTTTACCCTAGCAAAAAGCGCTGTTCAAAAATTGGGGTTTTTGGGACGATATCGTAAGTTTTTCAGTAGCGAACAGCTTCTTTTAATATACAAATCTTTTATACGTCCCTGTATGGAATATTGTTCTCACATATGGGGTGGAGCATACTTATGTAGTTTGAAGTGTCTTGATTCTGTACAGCGGAGAGCAGTTAAATTGATTGGTAACTTAAATCTTAATAATGACCTTGATTCCTTGCAGCATAGAAGAAATGTTGCTGATTTGACGATTTTCTACAAATATTTCATGAATGAACGGGTTTCTGAAGAGATCAAATCGATTTTACCTAAGTCTGCAAACCTATCGCGTCATACCAGAGCATCGGTAGCGGCCCATCCTTTTACGGTTCAAATAATTAGACGTAAAACTGTAGCCTTCCAGCGCGACTTTTTCAACAGAGTCTCCCATCTCTGGAATTCATTACCTTCGTGGGTTTTCCCTGATAACTTTAACCCGCAAAAGTTCAAAGTCGGCGTTCATAAATTTCTAAAAGAAACTTAATTCTCAATTGATTATAATCCCTAGTTGGCATGGTATCTTCGGATATTCAGAGACGTTAATGTATAATTAATTATATTAACACTAAACATGCCTAACTTCCAATAAAAAAAAAAAAAAAAAAAAACGAGATGTAGCAGCGGAAAAAATACGAAAAAATCCGTTTTGTCACGAAAACTTCGCATCGAAAAATGCAGGCTCGATTTTCACGATAGAGCTAGGGTCTCTTCATAAAAGTTTCTTAAAATGGTCCCTAGAACACCGCTAGGGGGTTTATTTCATCGACTTTTTCGGCTCCATACAATTTGACCCACCCTAATATATATATATATATATATATATATATATATATATATATATATATATATATATATATATATATATATATATATATATATATATATATATATATATATAAATATATATATATATATATATATATATATATATATATATATATATATATATATATATATATATATATATATATATATATATATATATATATGTATGTATACATATATATATATATATATATATATATATATATATATATATATATATATATATATATATATATATATATATATATATATATATATATATATATATATATATATATATATATATATATATATATATATATATATATATATTAGGGTGGGTCAAATTGTATGGAGCCGAAAAAGTCGATGAAATGCACCCCCTAGCGGTGTTCTAGGGACCATTTTAAGAAACTTTTATGATTTGACCCTAGCTCTATCGTGAAAATCGAGCCTGCATTTTTCGGTGCGAAGTTTTCGTGACAAAACGGATACATATACAATACATATATATATATATATATATATATATATATATATATATATATATATATATATATATATATATATATATATATATATATATATATATATATATATATATATATATATATATATATATATATATATATATATATATATATATATATATATATATATATATATATATATATATATATATATATATATATCTGAACTGAGTAGTTTATAGACGTTCATGGCTGCAGTGCTGGCCCAATAACAATAGCCAATAAATGTTTACCATTACCGGGCCATTGATTGACAATTTAATGTAAAGTGTACTGGTTATTTTCTATAAACAATAGATCGACCAAATCATGGTTCCAATAAAGGGCCAATAACAATTGCCAAGTACTGTTTACTCTCCATGGGCCAATGCTTGGCCGTTCAAAGGTAACTTTATACTGGCTCTTTTCTGTTATCCATAGGGATCCGTATGGAGGGATCTCTTTTTATTGTTATGAAGGGTCATTCCGAAGTGACTAACGTAACATTTATACCGAAATTCACAACTTTGTCCCCATATAACTAAAATAGTAAAGATTATTTAAAGCACTTGTTGACTTTTTAAAATGTAAATCAAGTTTATTTATCTAAATCAGAAAGCTTTTTATTTAAATTAAAATTTTTAGATATTTTTTAAATAAAAATGTAAATGTGACTAACGTAACATTTTTTATACCATTAAATTAACACCTAAATTATGAACCGAAATTCTCTAAATGTTGAAAATGTACATAAAATTTATTGATAAGTTTCTTCAATGCAATTAATGTATTTTTTAAAAAAGCCAATAACTTTTTCAAAAATATGTTAGTTTTTCATAAATTGACGCTTTTGATTAAAATGATGCGTGACTAACGTAACGTGACTAACGTAACACAAAAGAATTCATTTATTTAGAATGCTTACCTCATTTATTTGGAAAGCAAAGCAGTCCAATTCAGACACTCCAAACTTTAGCTTTCAGAAAAAAAAAAGTCTAAAACAATTCAGTTTATTATGTTTGTTCTATGCTAAATTCTTTTTAGATATATTTTATTTCGTATATTAAGCCTTTTTCACAACCATGCGCTTAATTGCATTCTAAACCAAATAGCTAGATTGTAATTTTCACAGTTGTTACCATATCTTAAAGTAAAATATATAAAAAAAAAATTATAGGTCACAGTTACAGTTTTGTGAAGAAAAAAAATTTAGCTTGAAGGTTGACTTTAAAATGGAATGACCCTGAACATTTTTTATTTTTGATCTACGAGTGTGACAACCCTGCGTACTCCAGTCCCTGCTATTGACATACGAGTTAACGTGAGATATCACATACCACTGGCAATAGCAAAGAGATATCACTCTTGGCTAGTGATATCTCTTTGCTATTGCCATCTTAGGGGTGGTGGCGGAAGAACTGGATTTAGTCAACGGCAGCACCCTCATCCTTGGATGTTAAATAATCCTTGATGATGAGACGCTACTGCTTCCTTGAAGAAACGAGCTTTCATGTAACTATCTGTGGGTTTTAATCTTCAAGAAAAACAGAGCGTCACAGGATCAAGGAATATGCAACCGGCTGGATTATTGGCAACTACAGTTTAGTTTTGTTTTAGCAAATTTTTGTAAAAATTTGCTATTTACTTCTTAATTTACTTTTATTCTCTCCATTCTATCATAAAATATTAACCTTTGTCATCTTTAGTCAGTGATATGATTTTTTGTTTAGCTATCCATTCTTTAACCAAAAATATAAAAAAACAAAAAAAGAAATATTCACGTCCATCAACATCTTTGAACGTATGTTGTTGTGGGACCGTGGTCTTAAAAGGTTTTTATGTGTATTGCGACACATAATGTAATTCCTGCTACACAACACATTTTATTAAAAAAAAAATAGAACAGCCGATGAATGGTTTTAGTACTGGCCCAATAACAATAGCCAAGTGCTGTTAACCATTACTGCGCCAGTGCTTGGCCGAATTTCAAAGTCCGGCACACCCTGCATGGGTTGCAACCATCAATACCTCAGAACGCATATTGTTGTGGGACTTAGGTTTTCAAAGGTATTTATGATTTATGTGTTGTTGGTGTCACAAATATAAAATTTTTTTTAATGCCAAACTTTTTATTATATGTAAAAAAACAAATTATTGAAATTCTCAGCGCTTTACCGTTTGATTGTTTAAATACAAAAGAGAAACTCCCAAAAACCCATGACCGAAACAAGTTCCTAGAGCAAATCTGTAAGAGGTTGTGGTTCAAATTAACCAATTAAATTCTACGATAAAATGACTTAACATGCCTAATCGTCTCCGCATATAAAATCAGGAATATCCACCATTGTGGGATCACAACTTCAACCGAAACAATAACTCTCATTCGGAACACCCAAAATATTTATATATAATCATCATGTATCGTGTTCTTTAAATTAGTCAAAAAGACATAATTTGAATTAATTTAGAAACATAAATTTATTTATACGACCAAGAAAAAAAAATCTAACACTTTTAATTTCTTTCATAAATATTCATTAGTTTTTTTAAATTTTTCTTTATTTTATTATGACGTAATAAGACACAAAATTTTATAATCAAAACTAAAAATAAAACATCTGGTATTTGATTTACCGAAAAAAACTGTTAAGCTTAAGAAATCATCAAAGGTGTTTTTTGTGTTCTTAAAGAAGGTTTGTTGTTGTTTTGTTGTCATTTATTTAATGATTAAATCTAAAAAAAAACAATAAATTTATTTCTTTAATCAATTTATACAAATAGAAAAACAAATTCAAGATAACGCATACATAATTGATAAGGAAAGACGTTGATTGGAAATGAAATGTGTTGAAGTTTTATTCAATTATGACGCACCCTGTCGAATGGAAAAACTGATGGGACATCTTTGGGATAAGAAATAAAGTCGGGAACGGTTGAGCAAGAAGTGAGAACAACTAAGGCTCAACTAAGTATAAGTTGCTTTTGATCTTAAGCGCAAATTTCTTATGTGGAACAGAATAAAATAGCAGAATTTAGCAGAATATATTCATAAGACGGATACGTTTTGTATTGTACAGAATACTTGTACAGAATATTTGTATTGTACAGAATACAAATGCTTTCGCAAACGCTTTACATACTAAATCCTAAGTAACATAGATTACGCCTGTTTACGTAATAAGCTTTTCATATAGTTCTTTTGGTCCAAAAAGAGTTTAAATGCTTGATCAAATTCCCGCATAAATAAATCAAAATTATACAAATACACAAAGTTGCCGAATGAAAATTTTGAAATTTTACAGTGCATGATTTAAGCACTTTGGAATAGATTGAGTTGAAGCACTTCCAGAATCAAAAGGCTTTGGACACATTCGAAAATGTTGCAATGAGATTAAAGCCATATCAGTTATCAAATGCAAACAAGCAGTATAAATGATAGAAGTAACAGGCCTTCACAAACAGATAGTAGCAAAATTAGATAGTAAGAAATAAACGAATTTGATTTACTTGCAAGATAGAATACAGGTCAGTCTGCCTTGTTTAAGGAAAAAAAGGAAAATCATTTGACCATGGTCCACTGCTATGAATTTGAATTTTAAAATTTATTACTTATGGAACGTACACATATCTTTAATTTATAAACAAATTTCAGAAACAAAACTAAATTGATATGTTTTAAATATTTTTAATAATCACAAAAACAACAATTTTTATTCACTTATTTTTTATCAACGACCGGTTTCGATTTTCAAAAAATCATCGACAGGTTTAATTTGCAATTGCAAATTAAACCTGTCGATGATTTTTTGAAAATCGAAACCGGTCGTTAATAAAAAATAAGTGAATAAAAATTGGTGTTTTTGTAATTATTAAAAATATTTAAAACAAATATTATGGATTATTCACGTCACTCCGACTCAACAATTTCAATTAAAAATAAATTGAAATGGCCAAAAATTCAACTGGTGGCATAATCCATAATCATGAGACACCCTCCAAGATGTCTTCCAAGATGACTAAAGCATTTAAATTTAAAACACTTTTTGAAGAAGAACGTTTAATTTTAAGTTTCACAGAGCACACAGTTAATTAGTGATGATCAATCCCTTAATCAATCAACAGAAAATACCCCTTGATTTTTTTTTAATTCTAAGTTAGGCATGTTTAGTGTTAATTATAATATATTATTATTTAACGTCTCTGAATATCCGAAGATAACATGCCAACTAGGGATTGGGATTAAGTTTGAATAAATTAAGTTTCTTTAAGAAATTTATGGACACTAACTTCAAAACTTTGAGGATTAAAGCTATCAGAAAAACCCATGAAGGTAAGGCGTTCCAGAGATGAGAGTCTCTGTCAAAAAAATTACGCTGAATGGCAACAGTTCTGCACCTTTTTATATGAACCATAAAAGGATGGGCTATAACAGTTGCTCTGGTGTTACGCAATGGGATTGCTAGTTTAGGTAAAATAGATTTAATCTCTGTAGAAGTTCGCTCATCCATAATGTATTTGTAGAAAATTGTCAAATCAGCAACATTTGTGCTGTGCTGTAAAGAATCAAGCTCATTAGTAAGAGTTGAGTTGCCAATCAGTTTAACAGAACAGAATCAAGACACTTCAAACTACTATAATAAGCCCCACCCCTTGTGAGAACAGTTCTCCATGCAGGGACGTAGAAATGATTCGTAAATTAAAAGAAGCTGTTCGCTATTAAAAAACTTACGACATCGTCCCAAAAAGCCCCATTTTTCAACAACGTTCTTAGCTAGGTTAAAAATATTAGAATTGCATTTCAAATTATTTTCAAGTTCTACACCTAGAAACCTAACAGATCCTTTCTCTACAAGATCTTTAGAGTCGAAATTTAATGGAAACGGATTAGGTGTGGATAATCTAGAAAAATAACAAGCCTGTGTTTTGTTCGTATTGAATTCAACACTATTAGCGAGTTCCCAATCCAAAATAGATTTAAGGTCATGGTTTAAAGAATCTATCAATTTTGATCTACAGTTGTTAAGCGCTAACTGTGAATATAATTTAGGGTTTTCATGAGACGCATGAACAGTGCTATCATCAGCAAAACTATGGATAGGACTAATTGTTGCATACAAAAAATCATTAATATAAATAAAAAAGAGAGTTGGTGACAAAGCAGAACCCTGAGAAGCTCCTGCATTAGTTGAAAAGGCATCCGATCAAATACCATCAATATTGACCCGAAATTTCCGCTCGGAAATAAAGCTTTGTATCCAAGATATAAGTTGTTCATCCAAACTATTACATCTTAATTTGCAAATAAGATTGTTGTGCCAAACTTGCTTTGGATATATCAAGATCAAATGCTTTGGATATATCAAGAGCAATACTGAAAGTCTCACCATGATTTTCAAGCGATTTGTTCCACACATGAGTGACAAATGCAAATAAATCTCCCGTCGCTCTTCCTTTTCGAAACCCGTATTGTCTTTCATTAAGTAGTTTGAAAGACTCTAAGAAGCTCATTATTTTAAAATTAATATATTTCTCAAAGATTTTAGAAACAACCGATAAAATTGAAATAGGTCTGTAATTTGTTGGATCAGTCGTACTACCCTTTTTTAGAACTGGTTGTAGCTTGCAAGACTTACAAAAATTACCATGAACATCCTAAATTTCGTGAACCAGTGGGATGTTCAGCAAATTTAGACGCTTTTTTCCTATTAAAAAGATTTATTTTTGCATCTATTAGTTTTCTACATATATTTCTCTCAATTCGGTACTGTTTAAGGTTTTCATCAGTTTTGTTTTGATTCAACTTTTGAAATGCCCTTTTCTTAATTTTAATTGCCTTTTTGCATTTTTTGGAAAACCATAAATCCGTCTTAAGAACGGTTATTCTATTGGGAGTTAATTTCCGCATTTCATTTTCCAATAATCAAAAATTCAAGCTTTCTTTATTACGGATGAAAGGGGATGTAGCATCTTCAAGATGTCACTTGCCAGTAAATAATGTAACATAACCAGAGTTTAAAACGCTCCATATATCACTCCTTAACTTCATTAATTCAGTGCGAGTAACATAAAATAAACATATCACTCCTAAATACAGGAGTGAAAATAACAAAATATCATCCTTACTCCTATATTGAAATAAATATTTTCTTTCAAATACATTTAATATTTTCTTCATATTTGATGCTTTTATTCGACGTAAAAAGTAAATACATTTTGTGAATTTATTGGGGATTTTTGAGACACATTAAACTCATGTAAGTAAAGAAGCAATTACATTTTTTCAATTTAGAGGTAAGGCCTATAAGGATTCGAACAAGGCACTGAAGAAGAAGGTTCAAATTCATCCGAAACACGAAAAATGTGATATGGAGTTTTTTTTCTGAGAAACTTCCAACCATACCTTTGAATTGAAAAAAATTCCAATAACTTCTTTATACTTACTTGAGTTTAATTGATCTCAAAAATCCCCAATAAATTTAAATTCCCTTAATGTAGTCTAATATGAATACATATCCCATACAGTCCCATATCATTGTGCTCCTCTCGAGAGTGTCCCACTTGCAAAAGTGATATCGATAATTAAACATGCTTCTCCTTTATTAAATGTCTCCATAGTTGAGAAGTAACAGATCAAGTCTGGCAAACACCTCAAGTAATGTCCTACCTATAGGGTTAGTAAACTTTTGCTACCCCATTCAACAGCACAAGCGTTAAAATCAATCGCCATTACGGTGGGCGACTTACCTCTGACGTCTGCTATTAGTCGGTCAAGTGTATCTTCAAATTCGTCCAGTAAGGTGCTAGGAGGAATTTAGCAGCTTTAGAAGTGGACACCTTTGATTTTGGAATAGACAAAACTCTTATTCTGATGACTAGATCTGCGTTCAAAAGGAAAAGAGCATTGCAGGTCCCCAGATAGCGGCTTTGCTCGTTCAGTCTTCAACCCAGTTTCCATCGGCAATTGGTTCTATATTGTTCGCAAATCAATGCCATGTCCACTTTCTGGTCTCCTACGGTCTATTTCAGTAGGTCCCGTGCCGCCTCGCAGTGGTTAAAATTTATCTGTATACACGTAACCATTACGGGCAGAAGCTTTAACGCTCTTTGGTAGGCTGGGCATTCACTGCCTCCTGTAGAATCCTTTTTAGTCCCTGTTTTTCCCGTCAAGCAAAGAGCATATTTTGGGGGCTCTTTGTATTCTTTCGATTTATGTCCCATTTCTCCGCATCTTAGGCCAATATCTCTTTTTTTTCCTTCGGTTATGGGATATTTTGTTATTTTCAGCAATGCACGATAATATTTCTCTTAGCTTTCGATATTTTCGTATCTCCAGTTTACATCGTTCTAGTAAATTTATACTTTCATATCATTACTTATGGAATGTAAAGTTAACTTTAGATTAGATTAAATTAGACTTGTCCTGGCACGCAAATTCTACGGTCCATAGCACGGTGTAAGTTAACTTTAACTTAAACTTCAAATTTATTTGTTTATTTTAAATTACCTAAATTTTAAGATAGTTCAAAATTTTAAAGAAATTCTCAACGAGTTATAAATGAGAATAAAAGTAATCCCTTATTTCCAAGTTACCGCAAGTAACAATTAATTTTTAATTGTTTTTGAGACATTGTGAGGAATAGTCAACTCCTACATTTCTATTATTCTATAAAAGAATAAATTAAATTTACTTATTTAGTTGTTTTTACGTTCAATGTTCTCAACTTTCAACAATTCATTTACTATATAGATTCGCTATATTGCGAGATTTATTTCTAACTCTCTTATTAAGAGTGTGAATGGCAATATTTCTTGAAAAGTAGAAGCGTTCGTTTTGATGTAAAAGAACCAGGCAACTGGATCAGTTTCGCTATAAAACAAAACATTGACTTTGTTTGTGTAACGTGAAAGATTCAACTTCGTTGGTTATTGGTTAAAAACACCAGTTTCGCAAATATTTCTTAAAATACAAGTTTCCAAGTGGCTGCAACACCACCTACGCTAAGAGGTCCAGTCATGGTTGGACCAGTTTTATTAGAAAATGAAGTCTTAAGACACATTGAAAAAATTATGATCTATTACCAATCGAAATGCGATTGTCCCAAATTCGTCGTCAGAGTAAATATGGTGAATCAAACCCCAAAATTCCCAAGCAATTTCAAAAACATCTGTTTTGATATGAAAAATTCATGATACAAGACCAAAGTTAATTTCTTTCATGGAAATAGTTATTAACTTTATTCAAATTCTGTTATATTGTATATTTATCACTTAATATTTTAAATCGACGTCATTATTTTGTCAGAAAAATGTTAACCTGTATTTTTTTTTGTTTGAATAATAAATTGGTTTATAGGAATTGGTTTATAGCTAGTTTCAAGATGAGGATGACATTACTCTTTCTATTTTAAGTGAAGCTTTACTAATAGCTGGAAAGTAGATTCAACTTTGTTAACCACCAGATAAAATTAACAAGAATCAGCTTGAAAGTGCGAAGGGAAAGAAACGTGGATGATAGAAAGGTTAAAGCCACAGCTTTTCTGTTGTTAGTATTAATGAAGTAGTATATCTCAGACCAACTATCTCGTATTAACTAGTTTAATGCCAATAGATTTTTTATTTTCTTCCTTCATATCTCAAACTATATAAAATTTTCTAGGATCGCCATATATTTCAAAATAATAGCTTCACCCTCAAACGTTTTCAGATTCGAAAATTCAATTAAAAAAATCAAATCAGCATCAAAATACATTGTTGGTTTCAACACAATCCCATACTGAAAGCTCTAAAAAAACACTAAAATAAATTTATTGAAGAAAAAAACCGAACGTGTTATTTTGTTAATTAGTTAAAACCGCGATCGCATTTTTCCACTTTTTTTTGTAAATATAAAATCGTAAATCATGTATCATAAAGAACTGACTGAAATATGAAAAAAAATAAAATTAAATCTAAAAAAAACTATTCATATTTGCATTGCAGTCAAAGAATATATGTGAATGATGAAACAAAAAACAACCAGCTGACCATTGATAAAAAGTGAAGAAAATGAGAATAATATTTTTTACATACAAGAGTGTGTTGAGAAGTTGATGAGTTTTTGATTAGAGGCAACTGCTGACTCGATGATCAAAGATGCTGTTGAACAAGTAAGAACTCCAAGTTTCAAGTGTCGATTAGAGGCAACTGCTGACTAGATGATCAAAAATGCTGTTGAACAAGTAAGAATTACAAGTTTTAAGTGTTGGTTGTTAAGAATTAGGATCACTTTTGAACTTTTGGCAATTCAAAAGTCTAAATTCAAAGGCAGGAAACAAACAATTCGCTTTTCTGGTGCATCGTCAGAAGACCGACTTGCAGAGGCAGGATTACATTATGACTGATGAGAAATCAGAAGGAGAGACTATCGCAGGGTGATGTATAAAAGGTCGGTTTCGCTTTGAGAAGTCACAAGGGCAAACTTTGTAGAAGCATGGTCAAGACTCAGGAACTAAAACAAATTCAAAACGGCAAGCTTCGGTGGTTGAAAGTCAAAAGTAAGTTTTTCTACAGAACAAGGTTTGATGGTAGCAAGTTCACATCTGCAAAGTCATATAAACCTATTTTATCGGTTTAATCGAAAAAAAAGCCTAATTTTCGGGTGTGAACATAAAATTTGAGCTATGCGAAGATGTGACAAACAAGAAGAGTTAGTTCCGCTGATGGACATTTAGAAGTACCAGCTCCACTGGATGGATGGAAGAGTTTCAATTATGCAAAGATAACCCAAGCAGGGTTTGCCGGACTTTAAACAAATGGAGCCTAGAGTTGAACAAATAAAAATTTAGTTCTGGATAGGTAATTAGGACAGATTTAAAACTAAAATACTCACCTATAGAAAGATCTTCAGGAGAGATAAAATGACCACAAATCACAAAATATTTGAACACAAACTTTGCACCCTAGTCCCATACAAAGTTGTACAACTGGTCCAATAATGATCCATTGATGGCGCTCAGTAATGCAGCAATGACCGATTCCTGGCAACCATGACCTGGCCGTTATCATAATTTTACTGGATGAAAACTTCTGACCATAAATGGCTGCCTTTCATGGGTGAGAGAAAAAGCTGCAATGGCCCATACAACATTATATAGTTGGCCCAGTAACGGACGAATAATGATGACCACTATTACAGCAACGGTCGAGCATTGGCCGCGATTAAAAAAATGTAAATTATTACCATAGGCAAATTTAAATAATTTAAATACAAAATAATTTAATAATTTAAAATAAAATAAAATGTCTAAAAAATATTTACAACTTATACCAATCTACGGATGTGACCACCCCGCGTACTTCAGTCCCTGTTATTGGCATACGAGTTAACGTGAGATAACTCATTACCACTGGCAATAGCAGTGAGATATCAGTAGCCAAAGTTATATCTTAGGGGTGGTAGCAAATGAACAACTGTCAGTCAACGGTAGCACTCTCAATCATGGCTGTGGAATATTCCTTGATGGTGACCCGCTGTTACTTGCTCAAAGAAGCGAGCGTTCATATAACTCTATGTGTGAGCTTCAATCATTAAGAGGAACAGTGCGTTACAAAATCAAGAAAAATGCCACTAGCTAGATTGTTGGCAACCTTATTTTTATTTTGTTTCAATTTTTATAAAAAAATTGCTTTTTACATACTTTTTTACTTTAACTTTCTCTATCCTATCACAATATCATATTGGCATATTGGCATATTGGCATATTGGCATATTGGCATATTGGCCAATCAACAACCACCTTTGAACATATGTTGTTGTGGGACCTTGGTCTTAAGAGGATTTTATGTGTTGTTGTGACACATATTGTAATTCCTACTACACAACACATTTTATTAAAAAAAAACCTAAAACGTAATCAATATTATCATAGTCTAGCAGCAGAATCGATAACTAAACTGTAGGTGAAAAATTTTCAAATATATAGTTATAAAATGGATTTTGCTATAGCTATCAAATGACATAGATCGGCCAATTGATGGTTGCAGTACTGACCCAATAATAAACGTCAATTAATGTTAACCATAAGCAAGCCATTACTTGGCCATTTTAAGTTAAGTGTACTGGTTATATTTTATGACCCGTAGATCGGCTTATATATGGTTCCAGTAATGTCCCATTAACCAAGTCCTATTAACCATTAATTGGCCGTATTTTGCAGTCCGTCATACCATATGCTTAGGCTATCGCAGTCAGCAAAAATGGTTTATATTAACTGCGAAAAAGAATTTAGTTACCCAGCAACACTCCTTATACTGACTTGTTCTGCTAAAGATAGAAACACACTCTCTCCCACAACTAGTAATGAAAAACTCTTAAATCAACACAAAACTTAAACCGTCTGACAAAACAAAACATAGAATTACATTGACCTACAAGACCTAACTTCTCAACAAACAAAGAAAAACTGCACACTTAAGTATAATCTTTCTGTTAACTCCAACTTATATTTTTTTCTTTCAGACTCGAAACTGAATCATCGTTTAAACTAATACATCAGGTAGGTGGTTGTTTTTTTTCTTATAATTAAAATTACTTTAAAAGTAAAAAAAATTAAAAGAAATATGAAAACAATTAATGAGATTCCGCTAAGAAAATTTAAAAAAAATTTATTATATGACATTTTACTTCATAAATCAAAGAAAAAGAAAAGAAGTAATCCTCTGACCGAGATTTTATTTTCGCTTCATTTTAATTGTTTATGTAAATTATACATAAGATTTCTTGTTATTTTTATGAAAAAAAAAATTGGCCTAAGAGAATTTCATTTCTCCATCGTCATTTTATTATTAAACAAGAGAAGCAACACAAAAAATAAAAAGCCACGGGGTGCAAATTGCTTTATTTTGATAAACAGACCTTTTAAATTAATAATTTTTTGAAATGTTTCATCTTAGTGGAAATAAAATTGTTTTAATTATCAAGGTGTTATTATTAGCTCAAAATTTTAATTTACGTATGCTCGTTCAAATGTGTCAAGTTCGTTTGTTCCGTGACTATCCAAAATTAATCAACCAATATTAATTTAACTGCACGTCTATATTCTATCTCATAAAACACAGTAGAGTGTTTAAATACACTGACTTATACGATAAAAATTATGATTGTGTGTTGTTGTTTTTATTTATCAAAGCGTACTACATTAAAGTGTGCAAACACACTATTTATCACACATTACAAATTGAAAACACAAAAAAACGATCGAAATACCAAAATTCTTTCGATACCAATTTTTTTTTTAATTTCATTTCACATTTTGATTGTGACAGTGGAACCATGATAATTGATAATGATCGACTGTGTATCGTTTTATGATTTACGGAAGATATTAGTAAAATGGTTATAAAATTTGAGAAAAAAGTTTATAAATTGTTACTGATACCAAAATTTTGCTTGAAAGGTTCAGGAAAATGTGTTGTAGTACTAGAAATTACAATATGTGTCACAACAAACAACACGTAAAAATCTTATCAGCCTTAACATTCTTTGTGTTTTCAGACCTGGTTGTTAATTAATGATTCTGAAAGTATAGTTAAACAAACGGTCAATATAGTATCTGCCAATATTCAAAGTTATAGAGTAAAGTAGTGGAGTTCTATGCTAAACATGTTGATTTGATTCATAAACAAATAAATAAATTTTTTACTTCACCAGAATTTTCAATTGTGTGAAGTAATGCAATCTATCGTGAAAAAAAAAATTTTACGTACCCCAAATTTTGTTTTTTCTTTTGTTTTGGACCATCCTCTATCTGCCAAAAAAAATTTTGGTGAACGTCAGTATGTGCGTGGGTGGGTGGGTGTGTGTGTGACCTTTCTGTATAGGATCTTGATGAAAATTTGGCTAATGATACAGGTTCACTTGAAAATGGAAGATCTGGATTCATTTAGAGTTTGAACAAAATGGCGGGGAGTCTCCCGAACACCTCTAACTTTAAATCTTGAATAACTTCTAATCCCGTACTATGATCTTATTGAAACTTAGTATATAAGGTTTTAGTACAGTTTCCAATATTTTTGTATACCAACTTCCGGTTTGTCACTTCCGGTTAAAAAGTTTTTTTTTCAAGTGTTTATTTCTACTGTAGCCTACAATTACCAATCGATTTTCATGAAACCTTAGTAAAAGCTTTCAAATATCATGAGAAAGATTTTATCAGCTTTTGGAGTACATTGGATAAAGGACTGGGGGGTCCACCATACAAAATGTGGTTTTTACCCAATGTTTTTTATGTTTGTTGGGAGCATTAAACATTCGTTCGTGTATGAATTTTAATAACACTTTGAGAAAAGATGCAAATATGTATGATAAAGAACTGATTAGTTTTTGAGCGAAAGTGACCAAAGTGGTGTGGGGTCCCCGGAGCATTTGTTTTTTCGAAAGCACAATAACATCTGTACCTGATAATCGAATTGAATGAAACTTGGTACATTAGCATTTAGTATGGTTCACAACAGTTCTGCATAGCAACTTCCGGTTTTTCACTTCCGGGAATAAAAATTTTTTTGTCAATTTTTTTAAGTTTTTCAGTGTATTTATGCACACAACAGCCTACAATAATGAAGTGATTATGATGAAACTTATGGAAAAGGTTCCAATTAGTGTGAGAAGATAATTTTCATCTTTTGGGACACATTGATCAAAGTGGCGGGGGGGCAGGGGTCTACCATACAAATGCTTACTTTTCACACTTTGTTTTTAAAATTTGTTGGGAGCATATAGACTTCATTCATTAATTAATTTTAATGACAATTATAAAAAAGATGGAGACTTAAATAACAAAGAACTGATTAGTTTTTGGACAATATTGAAGTAAGTGGTGGGGGGCCTCCCGAAGACCTGTTTAGTGTGTCACAATTTTTTCAATGTTTGTTGGAAGCACACAGCACTCGTTCGTGAATAAATTTTGATGACCATTGGAAAAAGATGCAACTATGTTTGGCAACGAATTGGTTGGTTTTTGAGTGATAGTGAACAAAGTGGTGGGGGGTGTCCCATACACCTGTATTTTTGAAAGCTCAATAACATCTGTACCTGATAATCGAATCAGATAAAACTTTAAACATAATCGTTTAGTTCGGTTCACAACAGTTTTGCATCCCAACTTCCAGTTTATCACTTCCGGGACAGGAAGACAATTCTGTTAGCCTTTCTCATCAGTAGTGGAACTGTGTATGAGCCAATCTTTGTTGTGGACATTAAAGTCACCAAGAATTATAAACTTGGCATTAGGATACTCAAACAACTTATCTATTTTTTCAGATAGGTCCTGAAATAAGTTGATGTTCACAGGCGTGTTAGGCGAACGATAAAGCCCAAAGACAAACAACGTTTGATTAGAACAACAAATCTTAAGTGAAACCATATTATGGTATTTTGAACTTAATTCTTATATAAGGAATAGTGTTTCTAATATATAAACAAATACCATGCTTAAAATGAAATGAGGACTCAAGTTCATAATGTGGACAAAGGTATTTACTATGATCATCAAGAGTTACATCTCGGTCACTGATAATCGTTTCAGATAAGAAAAGAATATCAGTTTTGAAACTTTGAAGATAATGATGAACTGAATGAAGGTTGATGCTCATTCCTCTTATGTTAGTAAAATTGATTGTTAATTTTGCTATTTAATGAGATGAATAATTAAACAACAAATGAAAAAGCAGAAGCAATATTGAGCAATTCACTAGTTAACAACCGTAATACCAGAAGAAACAAAAATAGTATGAATATTATACAACTTTAAGGAATACTTATTCAAACAGTGGAATTATTTTGACTACCTTAACAGCTGGACAACCTGAATCTAAGTCTAAGTTCACTGTTAAAGTTGACAATTTACATCAACTTTAAGTTATTTACCATTCAAGATACATCTAAACTTGATCTAACTCGAGGGACGTAAATTAAACAGTGAGCGAAATAATATTATATGAGAAATAAACTAGCTGATTGGAAAAGTAACCTGCGTTATATCAGTTAAAAGTAAAAAGGACTAACGATTATAACTTGCAAAATGCAACAATGAAAGGTAAACAATCAATAAAACGCAAAAACTGATAAACACATCAAAATGATTGAAACCGAAAATTTAAATTTAAATTTAAATAATATATAACTTATCTTAAACAACTTCTTAAAACGTTCCTTAAAAAAATCCTTATTTTCAAATTTTCTACTTGAAATTTTCCTCTGGTGTGTTTTAGCTTCTTTATTTTGTAAATATAAGCACTTCAATTCTGGTTGATTTTCTAATCCAGAATTCTCAGAAATTGCATTATTTTTCAGCTATAAACACTTTATTCCAGTAAACTCTTCAAGACCTTCAATTTTAAATAAAGAATTTTTTTGTTAAATTTCTTACATAAAACTGTTTACCATTATAGATAAACATGTACCAAGAAAGATGTCAACAACTTCGACTTGCTCGAAACATATCGACAAACTGCTTAGAATGTTAAGAAATAAAAGAAATAGAGCATATAAGAAATATAAAAAAACAAATGATCCCTCTGATCTTAATGAATTTTTACATTTGAGTGAACGATTTAAATTAGACGAAGCTGATGCTTTAAAAAGATATGAAGGGAGCATATCGTGTAAAATTATTTCTGAACTGAAACTCTTTTGGAAGTATATAAACGACAATAAAAATAGTAAAGGCTATCCTACAAATATGCATTTGGCAGACAAGAGTTATAGCGATACGCAAGCTATCTCAGAATTGTTCGCTGAAAATTTCAAGTCGGTATATAATGAACCAATGAGTTTTAGTGATAATCGTTTTAGCTACCTTCCAAACAAAGACGAAATTATTTCATCCATTGACTGTGACGTTGACGATATTTTAAAAGAAATTAACGACTTAGATAAGAACAAAGGTGCAGGTGATGATCTTATAACTCCTGAATTTCTAAAGCAGACAGAACACACTATATCTAAACAATTACTTCAAATATTTCAAAAATCTTTTAACGAAGGCGTTTTTCCAAGTCATTGGAAAAACGGTATTATAACACCTATTTTTAAATCGGGTGATAGGAGCGACGTAAAGAATTATAGAGGAATTACAATTTTATCAACGATTAGTAAAATATTTGAAAAAATTGTATTTAAGAAATTAAATCCAGTTGTTAGACCATTAATTAACGTTAGACAACATGGCTTCGGTACTGGTAGATCAACAGTAACAAATTTAATAGAATACTCAGCTTTTATAAGATCGAACCTGAATGACAAAAAACAAGTCGATGCTGTATATACAGACTTTTCAAGCGCGTTTGACGTAGTTGATCATGGTATACTGATTCTTAAACTTAAAAAGTATGGAATAAGAGGTCCTTTATTGCAATTAATAACTTCATATTTGAAAGACAGAAAACAAACAGTAAAATTTAAAAACAAAAAATCCTTAACTTTTGATATGACCTCAAGGTAGTGTCTTAGGGCCTCTACTTTTTCTAGTATTTATCAACGACCTACCAGAACTATTCAATGACATACAATACTTATTATTTGCAGACGATTTAAAAATGTTTCAAGCCATTAGCAACGTAGAAGATGCAAAACATCTTCAAGATAATATTAACAAAGAAACAGACTGGTGCAAATTGAATGGCACGAAATTAAATGTTGGCAAATGTTCAGTCATTTCTTTCAATAAAAAAAGTAACTATTTCAAATACGATTACGAGATAGAAGGGAAAATTCTCAAAAGAGACTGTCAAACTAGAGACTTGGGCGTTATTTTCGACAGCAAATTAAATTTTAAAAGTCATATTGATAAAGTGATAAGTAGTAGCTATTCGGTTTTGGGTTTTATTAAAAGACGAGCTAGGGAATTTAATGATCCATATTTAACAAAGACACTGTACGTGGCCTTAGTGCAATCGACTTTGGAATATGCTAGTGTTGTTTGGTCTCCTTATAGACAAGAAGACATTAATCGTATAGAAAGTGTTCAAAAACAATTTTTGTTATTTGCTCTCAGACCTATAGGATTTTCAGGATATAAATTACCTAAATATAAGAATAGGTTGTTATTGATTAATATGACCACTTTAGAAAATAGAAGAGAACTTGCGCTAGCATTACTAGGATTTGATTTAGTTCGGAAAAATATTAAAATAGAATCTTTGACGAATAGACTTTTAGTTAGACAAGTGAACTATTCACTGAGAAATGCCAGAGTCTTAACAGAAGCAAATCATTCTAACGACTTTTCTTTTAATGACACAGTTGATAAATGTATAAGAATTTTCAATAACTACAATGTTTTTTATAATAATGAAATTAGTAGAAGTAGTTTTAAGAAAAAAAATGAATTAAAAATGAAAACTCTATTTGAAAATAGTAGTTAAGTGAACGAAATGTAATTTTAAATCTGAATAATTTTAAGGAAATAATTGTAAATAAAGGTTTTAATTGTCAATAAATAAATAAATAAATTAATAGTTGAAGCTCCCCATTCTCCTACACTCATTTCCCCAGTTGTAACGAAAATGAACCCAATTATTTTTCTTTTTCTCAAATGATTTTATCTATCAATATCAACAAATCTGCTGGTCCCAGTGGTATCCCACCCCTCATTCTTAAAAACTTTGCTAGGCAACTAGCTCCAATTTTAATAAAAATTTTCTATTTATCTTATAAAACCAGAATATTTGCTGATTCTTCGAAGCTGACCAGCGTTCAACCTATATCAAAGAAAGGCAATAATATAGACCCTTACAATTATAGACCAATTGCAATAATGATTCTCTTTCTCTCTCTGGCGTTTACATCCCATGGAGGGATTTTGCCGTCTGTGCAATCAGCTTCCAATTATCTCGTTCCATGACCAGTTGACCCCAGTTTCGACATCCTATATCACGAAGGTCTTGGATGATGTCATCACGCCAACGTTGTCTAGGTCTTCCTCTTCGACGAACACCAGCTGGTTGTTGTTGGGACGCTTTTTTTATCATTCTATCCAATGGAGCCCTTTCTACATGACCAAACCATCTAATCCGGTTGGATTTAATGAATCCGATTACATCACAGCCTCCAAGAAGCTGTCTGATTTCGTGATTCATTCGGATTCTATATTGATTTTCAGCAACTTTACATGGACCATAAATTGTTCGTATGACCTTCCTCTCGAAAGTTGATAAAATTCTACAATCGGAGGAAGTCAGTGTCCAGCTTTCACTTCCAAAAATAAGCACAGGTCGAATTAATGCTTTGTAAAGTGTGAGTTTACACGACCGCGAAAGATATTTTGATCGCAGAAGTTTTGAGTATGCGTAGAAAACTCTGTATGCGGCAGAGACACGGGCTTTGATATCTGCCTGCATGTCATTTGACGATGTTATTACAGACCCGAGGTATTTGAAGTTTTCCACGCGTTCCACTTCATAGTCGCCAGTATCCAGATTTCCGGGAGGTATGTTCTTAGATGTTGTTAACACTTTGGTTTTGCCGGTGTTGATGCATAATCCAAGTCGTTTAGCATTTCATTCAAGCTCAGAGAGACTATCCTTAATATCGCTTGTTCTACGTCCGAGAAGCACAATATCATCTGCGTAGCCAAGAACTTGACTAGATTTGTTATATATGCAGTTTTGTGTCTCAATTCGGCTTTTTCTTATCGCGTACTCCAGCGCCAAATTAAACAGTACGGGCGCAAGTGCATCACCTTGTCGAACACCTGATGTTATATCAAAAGAGTCAGAAACTGACCCTTCGATTACTATTCTACAGTTTGATCCCGATGTTGTGAGTTTGCACAGAGAAACAAGTTTCTCTGGGATGCCAAGGCATATGAGTGCGGACCAAAGGTTTTCGCGGATGATACTATCATATGCTTGCTTGAAATCAACGTAGAGCTGGTGAATGCTGATGTTGTACTCCCAACATTTTTCTAGAATCATCCTTAAGGTAAAACATTGATCTGTGGTTGAACGGTTGGGACGAAAACCACACTGATAGTCACCGATGATAGATTCGGCGAACGGGATGAGTCGAGCAAGTACGACATTAGCTAGTATTTTATATACACTGTTCAATAGTGCGATGCCACGATAATTCGCACACTTTAGACGGTCACCTTTCTTATGCAGCGGAACAATGAGAGCTGTTTTCCATTCAGCAGGTAGTTCTTCTTGGTTCCAGATTGCAAGAATCAGATCATATACACGTGAGACCAGAGCTGCTCCTCCATTTTCAAAAGTTCTGCGGGAATACCATCGAAACCTGGTGATTTGCCATTTTTCAGTTTTTTAATGGCAGCTTCCACTTCTTCGATTGCTGGGTAAGGGACAAAAATCTCCTCATTTGACGGAGCAATTGCTCGAATAGGATGAACTTCATTCGTTCTATTCAGTAGGTCTTGAAAGTGGGATCGCCACACTGCCAGCACATCACTTGTTGTAAGTTCATTGTTTTCATTTTTGATAGCTGTAGATCTTGGGGTGGAAATCTTTTGTCAGATTCCGTGCATTGGCAAAGCACTCTTTTGAATTTCCGTTGGCCGCATGTAGGTCGATATTTTCGATGCCGCTCTTCATGTGTTCGCGTTTCTTATTACGTAGAAGTTTTGCTGAGGCTTTTCTGGCGCATAGATAATCAGCTTGGGAGCTTCGGGTGTTCCTTGTTAACAATTTTTCTCGCAGTTTTTGTTTATTTTCAACGGATTGGCGGCATTCGTCGTCAAACCATTCGTTGTGTGATTTCGGTGGTCGTTTTCCGATTGTAGTTTGTGCTGCGGCTATAATGGTTGATTGAAGCGTTTGCCATTCTTCTTGTATGTTTAATGGCATCTCAGAAGAGATGTCATGCTCTTCTATGTTTTGTGTAATTATTTCCTGATATCTATTCAGCGTTTCCGGATGTTTAAATGCTTCGACATTCCAGCGAACGGTCTTTTTTGCTTGTCTGTTAAATGTAGATGATAATTTGCACTTGTACTTAAAGATGACAAGCATATGATCGGTGTCCATATCAGCACCTCTGTATGATCGAACGTCAGTTACACTTGTAGAGTGTCTCTTAGAGATCATGACGTGATCGATTTGATTTTCTGTTCTTCCGTCATTTGATTTCCACGTTGCTTTGTGAATTCTCTTGTGAGGGAAGAAATTGCTGGAAATTACTAGATCATACATCATAGCCAGCTCGGCTGCGCGAAAACCGTTATTGTTGCTGGTATGATGCAAGCTGTTGGGGCCGATATGTGTTTTAAGTTCTGCAATTCTACCGATTTGAGCATTAAAGTCACCTACCACGATTTTTATATTATCCTTTCGCTGATTCATGGATTCCACTCCCTGGCCATCTTGGTTCTTGTAAAGCCACTATATCCAGTGTGTAGCTCTCGACTTGTTGTGTTAGTTTTAGGAGATCTCCTGGTCTTCTGAGGCTTAGCACGTTCCAGGTTCCCATTTTTAAATCGTAGTCCGGGTACAGTTTCCGAGGGCGTTCCAATATTGAATCCGAGATATTCCGAGGCCTGTGCACAGAATTCATGACAATAATTTTTTTACGGAAATTGGGTGTTAGCCCTTCGCCCAACCCAAATTTTCGTGAATGGGTTCGTTCTGCATCTTAAGGTCACCACAAACATCCTTTTTTACACGTTTGTATAGCGAGCCGCTTGATCCAAGACAGACGCCCGCTGCAAGCCGCCCCTAACATGGAGAACAGACGCTTTCTACACATTTATATAGCGAGCCGCTTGATCCAAGACAGACGCCCGCTCCAAGCCGCCCCTAACATGGAGAACAGACGCTTGAGTTGCACTGGTTTTATGGCGCCAATGTCTCGCCATGGTGCAGAATCATTGAGTATAAGCAGTATTTTCTCTGCCCCTCTAAACTACACCAACCTAATTCTGTTAGCGTTACCCAGGTAGCACGGCGTGGACGTAGAATTTCGGATTTTCGCTACCCGCAATAATGATGGTTTTGGCTAAAATATTTGAAAAATATGGTTACTACAATCAAATAGATTTTTTGGAAATGTCGCGAAGTATTGATGATAAATAGTATGGTTCTCGTAGAAGTTGTAATGAAGAGCTTTCTCATTGGCGAACCAATGAGAATGGCATAGCAGGATGCGTACCTAGAGTAATTTAACGCCGTAACGACTAATGCTCAGCCATCGTGGATTTGAAAGATTTTTACCTGCTGCTTCAACACAAATGCAGAAATGTACGCAATTTACAAAAATACACAGAAATGGAAAAAAATAGAAGTGAAAAACGGAGACTCTGGCGACCCCTTTTGCAAAACAACCACGATCAGCGCGCCCAACCCACACAATCATTCCCATACGCCCACACACTCACGCTTCATACATGCTAACATGCACCCACACACTCAGACTGCGAAGTAAGACAATTAAGCTCTTTGACCCACAGCAAGTACCACAGATGGTAGTAATCAAACAAAGGTTGTATTGTTGCCAGCTGATCAATCTGATACAGCTTGTACACCACTGCTATTGCTGGTAAACCGAGAATCAACTCTTCGAGCACGGGAGAGCGTCACACTTGAAAGTCTTTACTAATTATTTCCCTTTTTCTTTATTAATACCATTTAAAAAAAAATTTATAAAACCATACGTAATTCCCAAAAAAAATATTTACAGCAAAAAAAATAAGTTGAATAAACATATCCAAACCAGTTTGTTTCAATACCTGTAGTTTACAGTTGGTTAATGTATTATTTTTTTTTTTTTTTAATAAAATGTGATGTGGAGTAGGCATTACAATATGTGTCACAACAACGCATAAAAACCTTTTAAGACCAAGGTCCCACAACAACATGCGTTCTAAGGATATTAATGAACGCAAATCTGTTTTTTTTTGTTTTTTTAATATTTTTTGTTAAATAATGGACAACTAAACTATAAATCCTATCACATATAAAATATGACATAGGCCAATATTTCGTGATAGGATAGGGAAAATAAAAATAAAATAAGAGATAAAAAGCAAATTTGTTTTAAAAATTTGCAGGAACAAAACTAAAATTGGTTTGCCAATATTCCAGCTAATGGCATAATCCTCGATTATGGGACGCAGTATATTCTTCAATGATTAAAGCTCAGATATATAGGTATTTGAAAGCTCGTTTCTTCGAGCAAGCTACAGCGTTTCAGCATCAAGGAATATTCATTAGCTAAGATTGAGAGTGCTACCGTTGACTGAATACAGTTCATCCGCCAGCACCCCTAAGATATCACCTTGGCTAGTGATATCTCACTGCTATTGCCAGTGGTATGTGATATCTCACGTTAACTCATGTGCCAATAACAGGGACTGGAGTACGCGGGGTTGTCACACCCGTGGATCAAAAAATAGAAAAAAAATTAACAAATTAATAAAAACTGATCCCTCCATGCGTTTAATTAGAATTAATAAACCTAAAACATGACAAGAATTTGTCTCTTTTTCTTTTTGTAATACCGGTTATTTGAGAATGGTTTTTGATTTACTTAAAAATATAACTTCATAAATTTAGGTAATATAATAAAAGAAACGGTATTTGGAATATTAAGTATTACCTCGGAGCAAAAATATTTTGATTAGAATCACTTCCAATTTAGACTAAATGTGTCTCGCTACACGCACCGCCAGTTCACACCCACACGCAACGACAAGCACGCCCCCATTCAATCACTGATACACCCTTTTACACGCATTCACACCTCTATGTAAAAAAAGTAAATAAAATAAATCAAGTTCGCTCACCCCATGTTTAATCCTCCAGGCTTCAACGTCTTAAGGTCTTAGCCCTCCATGAGCCGTGAACAATCCAACAGGCAAAGTATCATGGATAAAATTGTATAAATAATACTGATGTGTTGTAATACGGTCGGAATGCGGCAGCAATAGCACCAATAATTTTAAACAAATGTTGCGTTGTGATACGGTTGAAATCCAGTAGTAATAGCAAAAATTTGATATCAATGTTGCGTTGAAGTATGTATAATATATGGTATTAATAGTAAAACTTTGATACAAATGATGCGTCGAAATAGTATACGGTAGTAATAGTAAAAAATTTTATGTAAATGTTGAGTTGAAATATGTAAAATATCCAGTGGCAACAGCAAAAGTTTGATATAAATGTTGAGTTGAAGTATGTATAATATACGGTATTACTATATAACTGTTGCGATGCAATACGGTTGCCATACGATAGTATCAACCAAAAATTTCACTTAAATGTTGCGTTGAAATAAATCAGGCCATTACTGATAAAAATTTTGAATTGATTTTGTACTAAATCCAACTTTGAAGGACAATTTCTAATTGCAATCACACAACGTAGCAATTCAAAATCACAAACAAAGAATAAATTTTATTTTCCATACAACACAAAATAGTTTAAAAATTTGGTTTTTTTATTTTAATTTAACATTTTTAATCTTACAAACAGATTATTATTCGAAATATATTAATTATAACACGATTTGCTTTTTGTTTTAAAAGAAAAAAACCACAAATGCAACTAATAATATTTTAAATTTAACACATTTATTGTATAGACGAAACTATTATAATTGAATTTAAACTAATTAAAAATTTCACTACGTATATTTTAATGAAAGAAAATGCCTGAATCAACAAAAAAAATGATCCATCTCTTCTGATATTCACGAACGAATATCTGACACAAGACATGAGAGATAATGGTTGATATTTTTTTAATTTCAACTAAACACGGCACTCACAGCACAACAAACAATCCAATAAGAATTATATACTAAGAGATGACTGACAAGGTCATGTTAAATTTTTCCATGTTTGTTTTACGGCACATAACATGTATGATTTATTATTTTTTGGTTTTATTTTTGCACAACACAAAACATATAGATTTTTTTAAATTTCAACTAACGGGACGAGACATTTAAAAAAAATTGAACTAATTGAACTATCTAATATTAAATTTAGTTTAAGTAAAATTTCACTACTTATATTTTTACACTTACATTTAAGAAAACAAGACATGAATGCAAAATTCAGCTGTTCAAATTTCGTCATTCATGAGAGAAAATATGCTGCACAAGAGGCCAAAAAATCATATATCCATCTCTTTTATAGGATCTCTAATATCGAAAAATTCGACAAAGTGTTTCCGTTGAATTGAAATTTATATTAATCCATGTTATGTTAATAAATGTTAGGACCTTTTCCGTTAAAACAAAACTGTTTGTTATTTTGTCATGCATAAAATTGTAAGACAATTTAACGAAATAAGTTATTTCCAACACATTTGTAAGAAATATTAAAAATGAATTAAACGTAAGTTTAACCGATCTTATGATGTTTATGTGTTATGAAATAATAGCTAACCATAGTATTACAGTAAAATGTAGATCTATAACGGAAAGATAAATTGATAAAACAAACATCCCTATAAGAAATCGAATACATAACTAATTGTAGGATAATAATTTTTAGCTATTGCGACGATTGGACAAATATGCACAGCCGTTTGAGGTTTGGCAAACATTCAGGACAATTACGGTTAGTGTCCAGAGAATTCAAATTTATGTAGGATGGTGAAGTAATGCTGGTGAAAACGTATTGTGAGTCAATAATAGGGGACTGTAAAGGAAATATTATTGTTAATTGTTTTATGCGAAGAACAAATTTATGTAACGGAAACTATATAAAAATATGTCTATAGATTGTGGATGGATGAAAAACTATTACGAACTACGTATGGTAAGCAAAATTGTGAATTATGAGAAAACAGACATTGAATAAATCGGGAACTTTTACTGCTCTACGTTATCATACTCCAGTCTACATAACAAAGTCATGCAACAGGTGATCTGTTAGCCTACGTACCCCATCTCTGGAACAAATCGCTGGAAAACCATGGTAAATCATTCAGCATTTCACTTGACACATTAATGATTTACTTATATCCACAGTGCACCCAACCCATAGTTTTGCTGATGACAGCACATTGCATGCGTCACATGCATCTCCTAAATTTCGATCTCATACTGCAGTTACCACTGATAGAGAGCTGCTAATTGATTCCATCAACAACGACCTGGCTTGTATAATGGAATGGGGTGATGGTAATCCTGTTTCATTTAATCCAACCAAAACAAAACTATGCCATCTTACACGAATGTGAGGTTGAATATTTTTGGAGTAGATATTCAAAATAACATGAAATGGAATAAACATGTGTTTAACCTCGCTAAATCTGCAATGCAAAAATTAGGATTCTTGATTTGATGTAAAAAGTATTTCAATCCAGATCAAATTTTGCTTATCATCAAGTCCTTTATTCGTCCATGTATGAAATACTGCTGTCATGTTTGGGGAGGTGCTTGTCAATCAACAATAAAATGTCTAGACCCTGTACAGAGAAAATCAATACGGTTGATTGGTAATACCGAACTAACGGACCGGCTTGATTCACTCCAGCACAGAAGAAATGTCGCTGAATTGTCAATCTACTATAAATATAACTTTAGCGGATTCTCCTCTAAGGAAATTCAAAATATCCTTCCATCGTGTGCGCAATTTAATCGGCGAGCAAGAACTTCAGAGTTATCACACCCATTTGCTGTCCAAATACCTCGTTGTAGGACTATGTCCTTCCAGAACGATTATTTTAAAAGAATGATCAAATTGTGGAACTAAATGCCATCCTCTGTATTTCCCGATGAATTTGCCTCTCAGGCATTTAAAGAAAATATCCATCGTCATTTAAAACAATTAGTATAGTTATCCCTATATCCTCATTCCTTCCATTTTCCTCATCTCCTTCCCTTACAGTTGACATGGATATTCTTTGGATATTCAAAGAGACTGAATAATTACTATTTCATATTTAGTGTGCTAAACATGTCTACCTAGCAATTTACTAAAAAAAAAGGAAAATTGAGTTAATATACTGTTAAAATAAAATAAAATCATTATAAAAGGAAATAAAAGTAAACTATATCGAAAAAGAAATTAAAATTTTATTTATATTATGTAGTAGACATTACAATATGTGCCACAACAACTCATAAAAATCTTTTGAGCCCAAAGTCCCACAACAACATGCGTTCTAAGTTGTTGATGGACGCAAATTTGTTTTTTTACTTCACCACAATTTTCAATTGTGTGAAGTAATGCAATCTATCGAGAAAAAAAAATCTTACCCCCAATTTTGTTTTTTCTTTTATTTTGGACCATTCTCTAACCTGCGGCCTTTGGAGACTTTCCTTGCCTTATCACATATTTTGAATTTTATACGAAACGAAACTCAAACCAATTTTTACTTCACCACAACTTTAAATTGTGTGAAGTAATGTAATCTATCGTGAAAAAAAAAATCTTACATACCCCAAATTTTGTTTTTTCTTTTGTTTTGGACCATCCTCTGTCTAAATAATAGTATGTGCGTGTATGGGTGTGTGGATGTGGGTGTGTGTGCGTGACCTTTCTGCATAGGACCTTGATGAAAATTTGGCAAAGGATACAGGTTTATTTGAAAATAGAAGATCTGGATTCATTTCAAATTTGGACAAAATGGCGGGGGGTCTCCCGAACACCTCTAAGTTTAAATCTTGAATAACTTCTGATCCCGGACTACGATCTTATTGAAACTTAGTATATAAGATTTTAGTACAGTTTCCAATATTTTTGTATACCAACTTCCGGTTTGTCACTTCCGGCTAAAAAGTTTTTTTTCCAAGTGTTTTTCCCTACTGTAGCCTACAATTACCGATCGATTTTCATGAAACGTTGGTAAAAGCTTTCAAATAACATAAAAAAGATTTAGTCAGCTTTTGGAGTACATTGGATAAAGGACTTGGGGGTCCACCATACAAAAGATGGTTTTTTCCACAATGTTCTTATGTTTGTTGGGAGCATAAAACATTCATTCGTGAATGAATTTTGATGACAGCTTAGAGAAAGATGCAAACATGTATGACAAGGAACTGATTAGTTTTTGAGCGATAGTGAACAAAATGGTGGGGGGTCCTGGAGCACCTGTTATTTTGAAAGCTCTATAACATCTGTACCTGATAATCGAATTAAGTGAAACTTGGTACATGAGTATTTAGTACGGTTAACAATAGTTCTGCATCCCATTTTCCGGTTTTTCACTTCCGGGAAAAAAATTTTTTTTGTACGTTTATGAAGTTTTTTCAGTGTCTTTATGCACACTACAGCCTACAATAATGAAGTGATTATGATGAAACTTTTGAAAAGTGTTGCAATTAGTGTGCGAAGATAATTATGAATCTTTTGGGACACATTGATCAAAGTGGCGGGGGGTCTACCATACAAACGCTGACTTTCCACACTTTGTTTTTAAGTTTGTTAGGAGCATACAGACTTCGTTCATTAATTTATTTTAATGACACTTTAAAAAAAGATGGAAACTTCAGTAACAAAGAACTGATTAGTTTTTAGATAATATTGGAATAAATGGTAGGGATCCTCCCAAACACCTGTTAAATGTGTCACACTTTTTTCAATGTTTGTTGGGGGCACACAGCATTCGTTCGTGAACGAATTTTGATGAAACTTTGGAAAAAGATGCAAACATGTATGGCAAAAAACTGATTAGTTTTTGAGCGATAGTGCAACAAAGTGGTGGGAGTGTCCCATACACCTGTTTTTTTGAAAGCTCAATAACATCTGTACCTGATAGTCGAATTATATGAAACTTGATACATGAGCATTTAGTACAGTTCACAACAGTTCTGCATAGCAACTTCCGGTTTTTCACTTGCGGTAAAAGTTTTTTTTGTGCTCTTTTGAAGTTTTTTCAGTGTATTTATGCACTCTACAGCCTACAATAATGAAATGATTATGATAAAACTTGTGAAAAAGGGTCGAATTAGTGTAAGAAGATAATTACCATCTTTTGGGACACATTGATCATAGTGGCGGGGGTCTACCATACAACTTCTGACTTTTCACACTTTGTTTTTAAAGTTTGTTGGGAGCATACAGACTTCGTTCATTAATCAATTCTAATGACACTTTTGAAAAGATGGAGACTTAAATGACAAAGAACTGATTAGTTTTTGGACAATATTGGGATAAGTGGTACGGGCCTCCCGAACACCTGTTTACTGTGTCATCATTTTTTCAATGTTTGTTGGGAGCACACAGCATTCGTTCGTGAATGAATTTTGATGACACTTTGAAAAAAGATGCAAACATGTATGGCAAAGAATTGATTAGTTTTTGAGCGATAGTGTACAAAGTGGTGGGGGGGTGTCCTAAACACCCGTTTTTTTTAAAGCTCAATAACATCTGCACCTGATAATCGAATTGGATGAAACTTGGTACATGAGCATTTAGTACAGTTCACAACATTTCTACATCCCAACTTTCGGTTTTTCACTTCCGGTAAATTTTGTTTTTTGTAAATTTTTGAAGTTTTTTCAGTGTATTTATTCACAATACAGCCTACAATAATGAAGTGATTATGATGAAACTTATGGAAAAGGGTTCAATTAGTGTGAGAAGATAATTATCATCTTTTGGGACATATTGATCATAGTGGCGGGGGGTCTTCCATACAACTGCTGACTTTTCACACTTTGTTTTAAAGTTTGTTGGGAGCATACAGACTTAATTCATTAATCAATTTTAATAACACTTTGAAAAAAGATGAAGACTTTAATGACAAAGAATTGATTAGCTTCTGGACAATATTGGGATAAGTGGGGGTCCTCCCGAACACCTGTTTATTGTTTCAATGTTTGTTGGAAGCATACAACATTCGTTCTTTAAGTAATTTTGATGACACTTCGCAAAAAGATACAAATATGTATGGCATGGAACTGATTAGTTTTTGAGCGATAGTGAACAAAGTGGTAGGCGGTCCTCCGAGCACCTGTTATTTTGGAAGCTCAATAACTTCTGTACCTGACAATCGAAATGGATGAATCTTGGTATATACACATTTAGTAAGGTTTACAACAGTTTTGCTTCCTAACTTCCGGTTTGCTACTTCTGGTTAAATTTTTTTTTTACTTTTTCTCGTACAACAGAATTTATGTTTGTTGGGATACTACTGCTTTCTTTAATATTTTTATTATTAGAACTACGAAGTCTATAACATTGATCAGCTTTTAATTAAGGTATTTGATGGATATTAGCTCATTATATATCCAGAACACTATGTTTCCAGAGCTGTGGTGAAGTCAGCCTATGCATTTAAAAAAATTTAAAGAAAAGTTGATTGAAAATATTATTTTTTAACGACTGTCATAGAAAATAATGTTTGCTAATTGTCGGGTTGAAAGAGAAAGTTAGCTTTTACTGTTTGTCGAGCATTTTTTATAATTTTGTTTGCTCTTAAGCGGAAAGTAAAAACACAAGTAAAACAAAAGACATAATGGACAAAGACATTTATTAAAATTTGTTAATTTCTTCTCTCCAAAAAAGTTTTTATTTTTTGGCTTTATAGCCCGAGGACTTGTTTTTTAAAAAGGGCATTAATCTTTTATATTTACTAATATCCAAATCTTCTTTAACGATGAATGTTGATTTTAAAATTGAATAATTTGGCCACATTATTGAAGAATTTTTCGTCTGCGATAGTTCACCAAAATATGCCAAAAATATATCTTCAAAATAAAAATTTCCTGTTTTTTTGTTCTTACACCAATTGATAAATAATATGTAAGCTTTTTCATACCTAGTCCAGTCATTATAGGTTTTAACTGCGGAAAAATTCCTATTGAGCTGAATTTTTGTATGCACCTTAATTACGGCATTTTAATTAATATGTGAAAAATCGACATTTATATCGTGCCGGCTAAAAAAGTTATCAAGGTCAAAAGGTCACGAAAATCAGTTTTCCCCGAATATCTCGCGATCGATTACTCCGAGGTCAATTGAGGTCAAACAAAAATTGTTTATCGTCCAATTATCTACAAAACACACATCAATCATTTTTCTGTAAGATCAACCATTTTTTTAGCAGAGCGCTGAGAAAGCGACTATACATTATGATTATGCACTCGTTTCCGCACCACGCACTTTTTACATGGTTTTCACAGTGAAAATGATCCATGATATGTAATAAAAGCTTTTTTTCTGTGACGGGAAAAAAGTTTAACATTTTACTTCTGCTGACAGGTGCAAAAATGCTACTTTTCATAAAATACTTTTTTCCCCGGGAAAAAAGTATGTACTTTTTTCCCGGATAGATAAAAATATATATATAAATACATATATACACATAAATGATAAATATTATGAATATTTATGAACATTTATGACTATTTTAATGTTAATGAAAAGTTATACCGTTTTCTTCTTGATGTTAATAACTGGTTTTGACAAATAAAATGAAACTTAATTTTAAGTTTTTATTCAAGAAAAATTCGTATGGTGTGGTGAATATACATATTGTAATATTTGTTTAATAGTATTTTTTCAATAATTATATTAATATTTGTCCAGTCACAGAAAAAAATAGTGTATTATACACGGGAAAAATTGTAGATTTTAGCTCTCGGTTTTTTGTCTCCCTCCGCTTCGCGTCGGGAGACAACACAACCTCGAGCTAAAATCTACTACTTTTTTCCCTTGTATAATAAATAACTATTTTTTTATTTAAAAATGAAGAGTTTTTATTTAAAATCTGAAAAATAAAAAAAATAAACTTAATACTGACTACTAATTTTTATGCATACATAATTTTTTTTTATTCACTCATAGTGGATATCCTCAAGGAATTTTTCCGCAGATTGGGGCTTAAAACTTCTAAAATGACTGGACCAACCGGACTTTAGAGTTTTCAGGCTACAGATCTAAAGTTCAATTGTTAGCTGCTTCTTTTATATGCTAAATATATCACTTTCATCACTACTGCTCATTTTAAATTATGTTTATTTAAAAATTGATATAAACTCTGTATAAATTTTAAATTTATTAATTTAAAATTTTAACTTGACATCCGATACGTTTTTTAAACAAAAAATAAATGCCTCCTTGGCAATTTGAATCGTATTTGTCGGTAGTCGTTAAAAAAGTAGTATGTATACTTTAAGCAGAAAGTAACATTGCTGCTCTGGCATGATTGCTGGTATCGGCTGCGCCTCAACCAGTAATTTTCATACACGAGCAGCAATTTAGTACTTTCTACATCTAATATACAATATACTATTTTGCACGATCATGCGATTTTGCATGTTTACTGATTCGTTAATAAACATAGTAAGTTTCGTTTACAAATCAGGTAAGTAATTACTTACCGTTCATGCAGGCGGTAAGTAATTACTTACCGGTAAAGGAGTCTCCAGGGTATGAATAAAAGCGATTTTTTTTCAAATAAATTTGCAGGTCAACTTATACTAGCTTCAACTTTAAATAATATTCTTTTAAAAATATTGCATTTAACAGATTTAAAAGCAATTTATTTAAAAAAATATTCGATGAAAGTTAGTTTTGCAACAAGAAAACTTATAGAATTATAATGAAACGCATAGCTTACTATTTTGAAATGAGATTTTAAGAAATGTTCTTTGAAACATTCAGGCCCGCTATACATCTGAGCTAAACTATGCAAACTATGTTTTTAAAAAAATAATGTTTTAATGCGAATAATGTTTTTTAAAAAAAATGTTATGTTTCCGTTTTTCTTTTCTTTTTTAAATGATTTGTTTCCGTAATGTTTTTTTCTAAAATTACGTTATATACATTATTTTTAAGAAACATTGTTCGCAAAGTTCGTATAATTTATCTCAGGTGTATAGCGCGCCTCAAACTTAAAAATGAATTTTATTATTTAATTAATTTTAATTGAATTTTTATTGATCGTGCAAAAAATGTAATAAGTATTTTGGGCATTAAGATTTTTACCGATTTTGGATTAATACGTAGTTTTCGCAAATCCACTGTTTTAACTAAGGCTGTTTTTGGTAATTATAAGGGTGGATAGATCTATGGATTTTTTTGTGGTATTTTGGAATGGAGTTAAAATCTTAGCATTAAAACTGCTTGTTTGGACACTTGTGATTTTTTGAAATTTTCTCAGTAATATTGTTTTTGAATTTTTTCCCAGTAATATTTATTTTTGTATTATATTATCCTCAATATCGATGGCTTAAACCGCGGCTACATTGTTTTAGAAAATGCGAAAATACAAAACGTCATAACATTGCGTCAAACAGTTTGTAAATATATTCAAGTATAGTAAAATTTCTAAGAAAAGCTATGCAAAGTCTTGCTAATTCACCTTCTTCTTCTTCTGAGTCTAATGATTCAGATTACGAAATAATCATACCAAGTCAACGAATAAAACAACCAAAAATATTTTAAGAAAGGATATAACGAATTGGAATATGTCATGACACAGACCGATCCATTAAGATAAATTTCTTTTAAAATTTTATTTTTTGATTAAGTTCCGGCTTGGGCTCAGCCTGGGGTGGATTCTGTCTAGCTCAAGCTTGGACACTTAATGTAGGCTTCTACCCTCACAAGGTTGTACAACTGGTCCAGTAATGGTCCATTACTGGCAGCCAGTAATGCAGCAATGGGCGAGTACTGGCAACCACGACTGGGCCATTAACAAAATTTTACTGACTGATAACTTCGGACAATAAATGGTTGCCATTCTTGGGCCAGATACTGGCAACCATGGCCGGTCCGTTAAAAAAAATATACATTATTATCATATGTAAATTTAAATAAATTAAATACAAACTAATTTAAAATAAAATAAAAATGACGGAAAAAATTCAAAACTCCCCATACAACTGGTTCAGTTGCAGGAATGGCTGAGTAATGGCAAACTCCGCCCTGACTCCGCCAGTACTCCGCCATTAAAAAAAATATAAAATAATATTTTTTATACATAAATTTAAATAAATTATTTACAAAATAATTAAAATAAAATAGAAATGAAAATAAATTAAAACATATACCAACCTTTCCTATATTATCATAGTCTTTCAACCGACAAGGCGATAACTAAACTATATGTGAAATTTTTCAAACTATGTATTTCTAAAAGGGATAATACTCTAGTGAAATTTAAAAAAAATGACAGATCGGCAAATTCATGGCTACAGTACTGGCCCAATAACAATAGCCAAGTAATATTTACCATTCATGGGCCAGTGCTTGGCCATTCATAGGTAACAATATACTGGCTATTTTCTGTAAACCATAGATCGGCCAATGATTGGTTCTAGTATTGGCCCAGTAACAATAGCCAAGTACTGTTAACCATTAATGGACCAGTGCTTGGCCGTATGTCAATGTCTGGCAAAACTTACTTGGGTATGACCACATTGTATATCATTCCATCTTGAACTCATCTAACCACATCACTACCCAAAAGAAAAATTTTTGTAAATCATGACAATTTTATCATTTATTGACAAAAATTTTTTGGCACTGAAACATAATATGTTTGCAAAAAATACCTTTCAAGAAAAAGAAATTAGCAAAAAAATGATACTTAATTCTGATAAGTTTATGCAATAAAAGTAATGCTAGCTTACTTGCTTAAGGCACTAACTAACTTTGAACAAATAATCAAATTAATGTTGATATGATCTACAATTTAAAGTAACATACAACCAATAAGTCAGCACACTAATTCTACTACCATATATTGTTTTCACTTAATTCCATTCAGCCGTACTTCCTCGTCGCACAAGCGCAAAGAAAACATTGAATATAAACAAAATTCAATGTGTAATGATAAATGATAGAACCAATGTTAACTGAAATGACCAACATTAAAGAACCTGTAAGCAGTGAACCGGAACGATCAGTAAACCTGTAGATCTGAACGGTTTTGTTGTTTAAAATTCTACTCTGTATAAACAAATCTTCTTTTCACCAACCATCCGAATTTGTTTTAAGTACCAATCAATTGAACTATTACGATATACAGTTGATAATCAAATCCTGTAGAAATTAACGGTGTTGTCGCAATAACCTTTAAGCTGCACGTTGCATGAACTAATCTTCTTTCATCAACCATCCGAATTCATTTTAAATTATTCACTTAATTGTTTTATTATTATTTTTCTAGTTTTAGTTTATCAAATAAATATCAAATCAATATAAATAAATATCTCGATCTCAAATTTTTTCAAGTTAATGTGCACCTTTAAATATTTGAGTATAATTTTGTTTCAATTCTTCAAAACTAAGAAATAAAATGACCATTTAAGTTGGTTTAAATTTAATTTAGTTCTTCCAACATGCACAAATATAAAAGCGATTAATTAATCAAGAACTAAATTAACTATCACATAATCACCTACATATTTTGAAACACTAATGTTCACTTCCATTTAATTTTTTTATTTTTCTACTAACAAACAAAATCACAAAAAGAAATGTCCCGATTTCCAATTTCTTTGACCTTTATATCTACAACATTAATTGATTTCCCCAAGTCATAAATGATGTTTTTTTTCCGTAAATCAAGTTTCCACTCAAGTATAATCAAATTTACACTGTGGTACAAAAAAACATTTCAACGATCAGTTTGTTCGTTTCAAGGATTGATGTGGAATATTATAATGCGGAAGATTTTAGGATGCGATTCAGGTTTTCTAAAGAAAGACTTCATTATTTAGAAAGCATTATAAAAAAATGACATTGGACCACTAGACTTTCGTGGGTGTCCTTTGACTAAGATACAACAAATATTGTTATGTTTGAGGTATTATGCAACGGGTCGTGTCAATTGGTAATTGGTGATTTAATAGGAAGAAGTCAGAATACAATGGGCAGTATAAGACAAAAACAAATATTACTGGGAAAAATTTCAAAAGACAATATTACTTGAAAAATTTCCAAAACGACAAGTTTCCCAACAAGCAGTTTTAATGCAAAATTCGATATCGAAAATCGAAGATTTTAGCTCCATTCAAAAATACCACAAAAAGTTCATAGATCTATTCACCTTTATAATTACCAAAAACAGGCTTAGTTAAAACAGTGGATTTGCGAAAACTACGGATAAATCCGACGATTTATCCTCGTTTAAAAAAATGGTCCTTAGTTTCAATATGGACCTTGGATTTTGAAGGATTTTTACTGAAAATTGTTTGTCGAATAAAACTGTTTTTTGTAATTCTGTGGAAAGAAAACCCATCAATAGCAACTAATTGGGAATTACTTCACTCATCGACGGACACTGTCTTGATATGAATTTGTCGATTGTTTGTATATCACTGTTAATTTGAATATCACTGAATATTTCTTCCACTTGTGCCCGACTCTGGCTGTTTTCTTTTCAAAGAATGTATGGCATTAAAATTTTGATGAAAACCAGTGGTTGCAGATCCTTTACATAATGTCGTTTTACCACAAATATTGCAGTTTGATGAATCTTTTTTTTTGGTAAAATGTTTCCAAACATCATCGTATTGATTTGGGTTGAAATTTGATGAAAATGCTTAAACTTTTGAAAACAATTTTACTTTCTATGTTGTTTCTCGAAATTTTTTTGTTTCTGATTGTTTTACATTTCATACAAAAAAAATGTCAAACTATTTAGAATTCAGTGGTACATAAATCTACCTTACCTTATTTTCTCCAGAAATTCTCGAGAAATGTTTCTCGAGAAGAAAAGAAACACTACGTCTGTGTGTGGGTGGGTGGTTGATAGGATTGACTTGACCTTCCAGCATAGGATTTTGATGAAACTTTGGCAAATGAAGCAGGTTCAATTAGAAATGGAAGATCTGGATTCATTTTAAATTTTGACAAAACGACGGGGGGTCTCCCGAACACCTCTAAGCTTAAATCTTCAATAACTTCTAATCCCAGCTTATGATTTTATGGAAGCTTGATTTAGATTTCAAAACTGTTTCCAGTATTTCTGCACCCCAACTTCCTGTTTGACACTTCCGGTTAAAAAGATTTTTTTCAGGTGTTTATCCCTACTGTAGCCTACATTTACGGATCAATTATCATGAAACGTTGGTAAAAGCTTTCACGTAACATGAGAAAGATTTTATTAGCTTTTGGAGTACAGTGGATAAAGGGTTTGGGAGTCCACCATACAGCAGGTGGTTTTTTTCCACCATGCATTTTATGTTTGTTGGGAGCATTCTAGATTCGTTTATGAATGAATTTTGATGACTGTTTGGAAAAAGATGCAAATATGTATCGCATGGAACTGATTGATTTTTGAGCGATGGTGAACAAAGTGAGGGGGGTCCCCCAAGCATCTGTTTTTTCGAAAGCTCAATACCCAAGTAGGTTTTGCCAGACATTGACATACGGCCAAGCACTGGTCCATTAATGGTTAACAGTACTTGGCTATTGTTACTGGGCCAATACTAGAACCAATCATCGGCCGATCTATGGTTTACAGAAAATAGCCAGTATATTGTTACCTTTGAATGGCCAAGCACTGGCCCATGAATGGTAAATATTACTTGGCTATTGTTATTGGGCCAGTACTGTAGCCATGAATTTGCCGATCTGTCATTTTTTTTAAAGTTCACTAGAGTATTATCCCTTTTATAAATACATAGTTTGAAAAATTTCACATATAGTTTAGTTATCGCCTTGTCGGTTGAAAGACTATGGTAATAAAAGGTTGGTATATGTTTTAATTTATTTTCATTTCTATTTTATTTTAATTATTTTGTAAATAATTTATTTAAATTTATGTATAAAAAATATTATTTTATATTTTTTTTACTGGCGGAGTCAGGGTGGTGTTTGCATTACTCAGCCATTCTTGCAACTGAACCAGTTAGTTGTAAGGGGAGTTTTGAATTTTTTCCGTCTTTTTTATTTTATTTTAAATTAGTTTGTATTTAATTTATTTAAATTTACATATGATAATAATGTATATTTTTTTAACGGCCCAGTCATGGTTGCCAGTATTTGGCCCAAGAATGGCAACCATTTATTGTCCGAAGTTATCATCCAGTAAAATTATGTTAATGGCCCAGTCGTGGTTGCCAGTACTCGCCCATTGCTGCATTACTGGCTGCCAGTTCTGGACCATTACTGGACCAGTTGTACAATCTTGTATGGGTAACATCTGTACCTGATAATCGAATTGGGTGAACCTTGGTACATAAGCATTTAGTACGGTTCACAACAGTTCCGCATCCCAACTTCCGGTTTTTCACTTGCTGTAAACAATTTTTTTGTCCTTTTTTGAAGTTTTTTCAGTGTCTTTATATGCACTCAACAGCCTACAATAATGAAGTGATTAGGATGAAACTTATGGAAAAGGTTTCAATTAGTGTAAGAAGATAATTATCATCTTTTGGAACACATTGATCACAGTGGCGGGTATCTACCATACAAATACTTACTTTTCATACTTTGTTTTTAAAGTTTGTTGGGAGCACACACGGGTAGCGAAAATCCAAAATTCTACGTCCACGCCGTGCTACCTGGGTATCGCTAACAGAATTAGGTTGGTGTAGTTGAGAGGGGCAGAGTAAATACTGCTTATACTCAATGATTCTGCACCAGGGCGAGTTATTGGCGCCATAAAACCAATGCAACTCAAGCGTTTGTTCTCGGTGTTAGGGGCGGCTTGGAGCAGGCGTCTGTTTTGGATCAAGTTGTTCGCTATATAAATGTGTAGAAAGCGTCTGATCTTCATGTTAGGGGTAGCCTGCAGCGGGCGTCTGTCTTGGATCAAGCGACTCGCTGTATAAACGTGTAAAAAGGTTATTTCTGGTGACCTTAAGATGCAGAACGAACCCATGCTCGAAAATTTGGATGACGATGGCCAGGTAGTGGAATCCATGAAACAGCGAACGGATGCACTCTTTATTATTGCGGTCATGAAAACGAAGGAGAATTTGGAGTTGGCTTTCTCATACAGCGTCGCGTGAATCTGCATGCTATCAACTTCTGCCCAATTAAAATGCGGTTTTGCACACTGAGAACTCCCACGCAAAAACTCAATATAACGATCGTCAATGTTCATGCACCTACTGAAGATAAAGCAGATGATATTAAAGACCTGTTCTTCCTAGAACTCGAAGAAGTCATCAATAACATCCTGCGGCACGATATAAAAATCGTGGTAGGTGACTTTAGTGCTCAAATTTGTAGGATTGCAGAACTTTAAACACATATTGACCCTAACAGCTTGCATCATACCAGCTACAATAACGGTTTTTGCGCAGCTGAGCTGGTTATGATGTATAATCTAGTAATTTCCAGCACTTTCCTCCCTCACAAGAGAATTCACAAGGCAACGTGAAAACCATATGACGGAGGAACGGAAAATCAAATCGATCACGTCATGATCTCTAAGAGACACTCTAAAGTGTAACTGACGTTCGATCATACAGAGGTGCCGATGTGGACACCGATCATATGCTTGTCATCTTTAAGTACAAGTGCAAATTATCATCTACATGTATTAGACAAGCAAAAAAGACCGTGCGCTGGAATGTTGATGTATTTAAACATCCGGAAACGCTGAAGAGATATCAGCAAATAATAACACAACACATAGAAAAGCATAACATCTCTTCTGAGATGACATTAAACATTCAAGAAGAATGGCAAACGCTTCAATCAACCATTATAGCCACAGCACATCGGAAAACGACCACCGAAATCATACAGTGAATGGTTTGACGACGAGTGCCGCCAATCCGTTGAACATAAACAAAAACTGCGAGAAAATGGTTAAGAAGAGCTCCCAAGCTGATTATCTATGCGCCAAGAAAGCCTCAGCAAAACTTCTACGGAAAAGGAACGCGAACACATGAAAAGCTGCATCGAAAACATCAACCAACATGCGGCCAACGAAAATTCAAAAGAGTGGTTTTGCCAATGCATGGAATCTGACAAAAGGTTTCTACCCAAGATCTACAGCCATCAAAATTGAAAATAATGAACTTACAACAAGTGAACGTGATGGACTGGCAGTGTGGCGATCCCACTTTCAAGATCTACTGAACAGGACGAATGAAGTTCAACCTATTCGATCAATTGCTCCATCAAATGAGAAGATTCTTTTCCCTTATCCAGCAATAGAAGAAGTGGAAGCTGCTATTAAAAAGCTGAAAAATGGCAAATCACCGGGTTACGA
>OY856189.1:21361225-21414790 GCA_963693315.1 Diogma glabrata
AGAGAGAGAGAGAGAGTGAGAGAGAGAGATGAGGAGAGAAGAGAGAGAGAGAGAGAGAGAGAGAGAGAGAGAGAAGAGAGAGAGATGAGAGAAGAGATGAGAGAGAGAGAGAGAGAGAGAGAGAGAGAAAAAAAAGCATACCGACTTCATTCATTAATCAATTTTAATGACTCTTTTAAAAAAGATGAAGACTTAAATGACAAAGAACTGATTAGTTTTTTGGACAATATTGGGATAAGTGGTGAGGTGGCCCCCCGAACACCTGTTTATTATGTCACAATTTGTTCAATGTTTGTTGGGAGCATACAGCATTCGTTCGGAATGAATTTTGATAACATTTTGCAAAAAGATGCAAATATGTATTGCAATGAACTGATTAGTTTTTGAGTGATAGTGAACAATGCGGTGAGGGATCCCTCGATTACCTGTTTTTTGTTAGCTTTTAATTAAAGCATTTGATATTATATAGGCCAATATTTCGTAAAAAGATAGACAAAAATTAGAATAATAAAAGGTAATAAAAAGTAAACAGCGAATTCGTTTTAACAATTTTGCAGAAACAAAACTAAAATGTGTTTGCCAATAATCCAAATAGTGGCATATACCTTGATCTTGCGACGCACTTCCTTCCTCAATGATTAAAGCCCATACACAGAATTATATGAAGGCTCAATTCTTTGAGTAAGCAATAACGTGGCATCATCAAGGAATGCTCCATACCTTTAATCTTAGGTGTGCTGACCGAATAGACCGCTGACTGAATAGAGTTCATCCGCCAGCACCCCTATAAGATATCAACTTGGCTAGTGATATCTCACCACTATTGCCGGTGGTATGTGATATCTCACGTTAGCTCGTATGTCAAGACCAGGGACCGGAGGACGTGGGATTTTCACACCCGTAGATCAAAAATAAAACAAATTTATAAATAATAAAAATTGTTCCCTCCATGCGGAAAATGAGAGTGCTACCGTTGACTGAATATAGTTCATTCTGCAGCACTCCTATATCCTTTGTTATTGATATTTCACTGCTATTGCCAGTGGTATGTTATACCTCACGTTAACTCGTATGTCAATAGCAGGAGTGCGCGGGGCTATCACACCCGTAGATTAAAATTTAAAAAAAATACAGATCCCTTCATGTGTCTATAAAGGATGAAAGTGGAAAATAGTGAGAGTAATGAATCTATGATAGGAAGTAAGCCTAACTCCGACAATGGAATCTAAGATAATCTTCCCTGAATGAAAAATATGGTTAGCATTGCTCCAAGACATAATGCCGGCACAATTGTTGGGAAAGTAGTTACAGATAAAACGTGTTAATGGTAATATAATAACTTACACCTGCAACATTTTCTTTAGACACATTTTGTTTATTTATCTGCTGTGAGAAACATGAACACCGAACTTCAACTGTGCTTCTAAACACAATAAAAAAAGAAACTTAACTTTAATAGTTTATTTTTGTTACCAAAGGTCAAAGATTTAAAAATAAAAAATCTTAATTCTCAATTAAACACAAAATTTATGTCTTTTTTTTATTCTTATACATTTCCATCTTATTCTTTCCTTGAAATATATTAAGTTGTGTTTATATTTTCGTTAATTATTTATTAAATTTTCTTATTCTTTTTTTCTCACTTCGGTGAAATTACAAAACAAAAAAAATCGCCTGCACTGTCGTCTGCTGTCATACAGAAAAAAGAAAACCATAAATATTGCTGTATTCAATCCATTCATGAATTGGTTTTTCGTTGTTATAATATTAAATCGAGTTCCATAGTTTCAATGTTAACTGAGTCACTAATAGTTTAAATGGGTTAAAGATACTAAGGTAAATGTTGAGAGATTACTATAAAGCAGGCATGTCAAAGTCGCGGCCCGCAACACTTTTCTCGTTTCGTGTTTTGATTAAAAAATTCAAAAAAATGAATTTATTAAAAATTACATACAAAATACAGACAGTTCAAAAAATAAATACAGTTTTAAGAACGTTCGTTGTATTATTATGTGAATTCCATTTATCATGTTTTCCCTTTACTTTTACACTAAATTTTGTTTTCAAGTTAAGCATATCGAATGATGGTAAGGCTACATGTCAAACATATGCCCTCCATTCACCACCATAGTTTTGTCAGTTAAGAGAATCATGTCTAATATGTTGGCACACAATTTAAATTTTTGAAAATCTTTTAATATTGATTTAATTTTTTTTAAATGTAAAAAATTTCATAACAATATTTAAATGTAAAATTTTATCTCACTAATAATTTTCTTTTAAATTTTTAGCAATATTGTTTTGCAAAATTGACAAAAATATTTTTTGTCAAAACGACTAACGTAAAAAAGAAATTGAGTTGTAGTAGAAAAAAAATCTAGGACGCCTCACATTTTTGTCATTCTATTTAAAATTTTAATTTAAATAGATTTAATTTACCTAAAAGGGACCCGGGTATTATTCAAAACAAAAATTTCTTAAATCTGAAAATCTTAACGAAGGAAAATTAAAATATTAAATATTTTTTAGTCATATGTTTTGAATTCAAACGGATTTGTTGGCGTGAACTTCACTTAAACGCATCTTTTTGATTTGTTTCTTCGCAAGTTGCAACTATTAACTTTTTCTATTCAGCAAAATTCTTCTAACGAAAATTTCTGCGACTCTACTATATTTTGATGAAATTTTATAATTTCCGTTATAAAAATTTCATAAAAATAAATAGCAGAAACTATTCCGATTTTACTAAATAAATCTCATTATTAGTTAACATTAGCGAGCGCTAGTCTAATTTCGTTGTAATTTTATTTTTGAATAATGGTGTGTTTGCGTTCTAATTGCGTTGCGAATAGAATCACCGATATTGCTTCTAATTTAAGTGGTCAACTTCGCTCAGTTGTGTTGAATTGAATTGTTGAATCGAAATGTTTTCAATTGCAATCGACGAGAGTACTGATTTATTAGATATGGCTCAGTTAGCCATTTTTATTCAAGGATGTGATAGTAATATGACAATAGCCGAAGAACTTTTAGAAGTAATTTCAATGACTGGTACAACAACTGGAGTTGATATTTTCGATGTACTTATGATTGCTATTAAAAAAATATGATCTTCCAATGTAGAAGCTGGTCTTTGGTAACTGATGGGGCCCTTTCTATGAAAGGAGCTACACGTGGTGTCGTCGGAAGACTAAAAGATTATGTTAAATACCCAACATAATACATCTTTTCCACACTTCCATTGCATTATCCACCAGCAAGTTTTTATGTTCAAAAGTAATCAAAATTCATCATGTACTTAATAAAGTTACTAAAATTGTTAATTTTATTCGAACACGTGGCTTAAATCATCGGGAATTTACGTCATTACTAAAAGATGTGGAATGTGATTACGAAGATTGGCCATATTATACTGAAGTTTGTTGGCTTTCGAGTCATAAGGTTTTAAGAAGAATTTACAGCTGTTGGACGAAATCGTACTCTTTTTAGAAATTAAAGATTATGACTGCTCTGAACTGAAAAAAGTTGATTGGATACAAGATTTGGCTTTTTCAGTTGACATTACTGGCCATCTCAGTGAACTCAATCTTAATCTTCAGGGGAAAAACATGCTCATAACCTCGTTGTATGTCCAAATAAATTCATTCAAACAAAAGATACACTTGTGGAAAATACAATTAAAAAAAAAATTATACAATTTTTCTAGTTTTAAAACTCTTTTGCTTAAACATCCAGAGTTAAAATTTTAAAAATATGAAAAACAACTGAAAATGTTGGCAGACGATTTCGAAAAGAGGTTTTCAGATTTTTAAAATAGTAAGTCTCATTTCAATATTTTTTGCTCTCCGATGTCTGGTGACATTGACAACATTGAGGAAAATTGGCAAATGGAGTTTATAGAACTACGATGCGACACGTTATTGAACCAAAAATATAAGGAAATTGGTATTCCAGAGTTTTATGAGTATTTACCTGCAGGCCGTTTCCCAGGTATTCGAAATTTTGTAATACGCATGTTATCCATGTTTGGTAGCACGTATATTTGTGAACAACTTTTTTCACAAATGAAGATAAATTAAACTTCGCAGCGAACCAGATTGAATGAAGAACATTTAACATCAATATTAAAAGTTACATCAAGCCAAAAACTAATACCAGATTTTGATGAATTGAAAAATGAAAAGCAGTGCATTCTATCAACCAAAAAACCTGAATTAAAAGAATTAATAAATATATTTCTAAGAATTAATAAATTTCTATATAAAAATTTTGTATTGTTTTCTTTATGGTCGATTATATTCAATCAACCCACAAATTTGAAATTTAAAAAAAAACCAAATCTAGTGTGGCCCGCTTAAGGATTTGGAAAACAATTTTCGAAAAATTTAGCCCGAATACCGAAATAAGTTTGACATGCCTGCTATAAAGCATCTTTTTCGATACGAAATCGGACTCCAAAAATTTATATCGCTTTCCATGGTAGAAAGATAAAACCTTTTGATTTTCTTTCACAAAGTAATTGGAAAAATAAAAAGGGGTTTAAATATCAAGGCTCTAAAAAACTCTCCATTTAGCGTTCATCAATTTCAACTTTTCGAAAAAAAACAACAATATCCCCAGCAGGGTTTGCTGGATCCTGAAATACACCCAAGCACTGGCTCATTATTGGTGAATAGTACTTGGCTTTTGTTTTTGGGCGAGTACTCAAAACGATTCATCGACCGATCTCTGGTTTAAAGAAAAGAGCCAGTATATACAGGAATACCTCGCATAGTACGGTTAATCGGTTCCACTATTTAGCCGTACTATTTGAAACCGGACTAATCGAGGAACTAACTACATACAAAAAACGATAATTTGGAATGGAAATACATTTGTTTTTTCTGGTTTTTCAATAAAGAACACGAGAGTAATATATTCAAATGTACATATATTTATTAAAAATAACTAAACAAATAAAGTTAATTTAAAATGGTTAAAACAACTAGATAAACAGAATTCACACAATTCACTTTAAATTCTAATGTTTTAATTAATTTTTCTTGCCAAAAAATTGCAATAACGATGTCTGGATCATTTTTGGTGGTTTCTCCTCAACAATTCTTTGTAGCAATGAATTGTATTGTTTATTGTTCTCTCTCTCTCTCTGGCGTTTACATCCCATGGAGGGATTTCAGAAACTGACCCTTCGATTACTATTTTACAATTTGATCCCGATGTTGTGAGTTTGGACAGAGAAACAAGGGATACCAAGGCATACCAAGGCAATTGAGTGCGGACCAAAGATTTTCGCGGATGATGCTATCATATGCTTGCTTGAAATCAACCTAGAGCACTTGAATGCTGAATGCTGATGTTGTACTCCCAATATTTTTCCAGAATCATCCTTAATGTAAAACATTGATCTGTGGTTGATCGGTTGGGACGAAAAGGACGCATCAGTGCGATGCTACGATAATTCGCACATTTTAGGCGGTCACGTTTTTTATGTAGCGGAACAATGAGAGCTGTTTTCCATTCAGCAGGTAGTTCTTCTTGGTCCCATATTCCAAGAATTTGATCGTATATACGTGAGACCAGAACTGCTCCTCCATTTGTCAAATGTTCTGCAGGAATTCCATCGAAACCTGGGGATTGGCCATTTTTCAGCTTTTTAATGGCAGCTTCCACTTCTTCTATTGCTGGGTTAGGGAAAAAAATCTCCTCAGTTGATGGAGCAACCGCTCGAATAGGATGAACTTCATTAGTCCTATTCAGTAGGTCTTGAAAGTGGGATCGCCACACTGCCAGCACATCACGTTCACTTGTTCATCAAGTTTATTTACATTTTTGATGGCTGTAGATCTTGGGTGGAAATCTTTTGTCAGATTCCGTGCGTTGGCAAAGCACTCTTTTGAATTTCCGTTGGCCCCATGTTGGTTGATGTTTTCGATGCAGCTCTTCATGTGTTCGCGTTTCTTTTTACGTAGAAATTTTTCTGAGGCTCTCCTGGCGCATAGATAATCAGCTTGGGAGCTTCGGGTGTTCCTTGTTGTTAACTATTTTTCTCACAGTTTTTGTTTATGTTCAACGGATTGGCGGCACTCGTCGTCAAACCATTCGTTGTGTGATTTTGGTGGTCGTTTTCCGATTGTAGTTTGTATTGCGGCTATAATGGTTGATTGAAGCGTTTGCCATTCTTCTTGTATGTTCAATGGCATCTCAGAAGAGATGTTATGCTCTTCTATGTGTTGTGTTATTATTTCCTGATATCGATTCAGCATTTCCGGATGTTTAAATGCTTCGACATTCCAGCGAACGGTCTTTTTTGCTTGTCTGTTAAATGTAGATGATAATTTGCACTTGTACTTAAAGATGACAATCATATGATCGGTGTCCATATCAGCACCTCTGTATGATCGAACGTCAACTATACTTGTAAAGTGTCTCTTAGAGATCATAACGTGATCGATTTGATTTTCCATTCTTCCGTCATTTGATTTCCACGTTGCCATTTGAATTCTCTTGTGAGGAAAGAACCGTGTGGACATAGAATTTCAGGTTTTCGCTATCCTTTATTGTTTATTATTCGACGAATTGAAATGCTACGTTCGATATAAGGATTAACTTCCATAATATAACCTGAAACTTTTTCGACCATTCCAATAATTTTTGAAAGCTGTTCAGCCGTTAAATCTCTGCAGACATTTCAGCACAGTCATCGTTGTCTGAGTTTTGCTTATAAAAATAAAATTATATATTTGTATTATGTGTGTACATATTATTTTTTTTAAGAATAATAGTTCCCGAGAATTTTTTTCCTTTTCATTTATGTTTTTTTTTTTTTTTGCTAATTTCAAAACCGTACTATAGTGAAACCGGACTAATCGAAGCGGTACTATGCGAAGTATTCCTGTATTTATCTTTGAATGGTCAAGCATTGGCCAATTAATGGTAAACAATACTTGGCTACTGTTATTGGGTCATTGCTGGATTCTTTAATCGGCCGATCTACGGTTTATAGAAAATAATCCGTACACTTTACTTTAAAGGGCCAGGCAATGGCTAGTTAATGGTTTACATTAATTGGCTGTTGTTATTGAGCCAGTACTGCAACCATGAATTGACCGATCTATGTCAGTTGGTTAAAATTCACTAGAATAAAATCCTGTTTAGAAATATATGCTTGAAAAAATGTTTACCTATAGTTTATATATCGCTTCTCAGCTGACAGACATTGATGATATTGATAAGGTTGGTATTAGTTTTAAATTTTTTTCATTTTAAATTATTGAATTATATTGTATTTAGTTTATTTAAATTTGCCTGTGATAATATTTTATATTTGTTTAATGGCCCGTGAATGGCAGGTGTTTATTTTCTCTGGCCCATGAATGGCAGCTGTTTATTTTCCGAAATTACTATCCAGTAAAATTATGTTAATTACCAAGACATGGTTGCCAGTACTCGGCCAGTTTTTTTAGTCACCATTAATGGACCTTTACTGGACCAGTTGTATAACCTTGTATGCGATGCTGGTAAGGGAGTATCGGAACGCACCCAGTCGCGTGGGTTGCGTGCCATTACAACTAAGGACGACGTTACTACTGGAACTAAGATCTCCATGTCTAGTTAAATATGAAAACGGATTTACCATTTATAATGGCCTATATTGCGTTGATATCGCGCTTCAAATAGACAGTCATCACGGTCTGTGTGATTTTCGAGATCTCCTTACTTTCTAAGATTAAGAACTCTACAAAACCAGTAGAGTGGTACAGTGGTAAAGGTTGTTGTTGTAATGACTCTTAGATAACCCACGGCCAGTATACAAGGTTCGTAAAAAATAATTTTTTAATGAAATTTGTGGTTTGCCCATTCATCGCCCATCGTTTTCAGAAAAAATCAATATTTTATCAATACATTAATACATTTATTTCACGTTCTTGGTAATAACTTAAAAGCTAAGCAGTCGATGATTTATTGAACTTTTTTTTTAAATATTTCAATCTTTTTCGATTTTTCTAAATCAAACTAGAATCCCCAACATAAACTTTTGTCTTAATATCTCCTTATCTATGTCTATAAAATGCAGATAAAAACAAATATTTGCATTTTTTTTATTTCGGTAGGCAAATACATTTTATAACTGTAGAAAATTTCAAGTTGATTGCACTTATAGTTTGTGAGAAAATCTATTATGCAGAAATTCGGACGAACACCAAAGTTTTACCAATAAGGTACCGTTTTAACTTTTTGAAAGTAGGAACCCTAAAAATGAATAATTTTTTTTTAGTTTAAGAACAAGCCTTGATATGAAATAAAAATATAATAGATATCAAAATTTAGTGCGTTTTTTTCTCAAATATAATTTCAATATTATTTTGATGATATCCAGTGCTCCAAAATCAATATTAGCTAATTTTTATAAATGTTTTGTTTAATTTTGCAAGTATTGTTATAAAAATATATTAAACAGGATGACGAAAAGCAACTAATTTCTTCTTTTGCAAATGGAATGATAGAAAAAAAAATAAAAAAAACTCCAAAGGAGTGAAATCGAAAAAACTAAAAATTTTACTTTTCGAGGAAGAACAATATTGAAATTACAACCATTTTTTATTGTATTGAAACTGCGGTTACTGCTTGGCGAAACATTTAAAAAAATTATATTTTATTTTAAAAAATCTTGTTTTATTTCGCAAATATTTTATTTTAATTTATATTAATATTTATTTTAAAAATAATAATGAAAATATAAATAAATTATCTCAATTGATGTCGTTATTTTCATTTTCGGTAATGTCAAGTGGGTGATGGGTATATTTGTAAGTAATTTTGTTTGTGATGTGTATATAAAACAGAGTTTACAATTTTACATTATTCGAGCTCATTTCACTCCTTAAAATAGTATTCATAAATTATAATGTTTATATAATTGATTTTATTTTAAACATTCTTGTTTTAATAAGACTGAATCTAACAAAATATGGTGTGCAATTTATGAAATTTTTTTGCTATCCACAAAATTGTCGATCGATCTAGTTTCAAGCCGATAAGAACTTTTTATTACACTTTAAAAAAGTATATCATTCTCATCAGGGCTAGCCGACTAGATACACTACCAAAAAAATTTTTTCTCTATATAAACCTAATATAGGTCACTACTCTAGCGAAGTATAAGAAACCAAAAAACTTTCATAAACATATGTTTATTAGATTCAGGTTTAGTCAATTTGTTTCTAAACCTGAATCTAATAAACATATGTTTATGAAAGTTTTTTGGTTTCTTATACTTCGCTAGAGTAGTGACCTATATTAGGTTTATATAGCGAAAAAATTTTTTTGGTAGTGTATCTAGTCGACTAGCCCTGATGAGAATGATATACTTCTTTAAAGTGTAATTAAAAGTTCTTATCGGTTCGAAACTAGATCGATCGACAATTTTGTGGATAGCAAAAAAATTTCATAAATTGCACACCATATTTTGTTAGATTCAGTCTTATTATTCATGATGGGATTATTTCCATCGGAGTGATGTAATATCACAAAAAATTCATTGAATTAATTGCATTCTTGTTTTATTTCGCAAATATTTTATTTTTATTTAATATATTAATTTTTATTTTAAAAACAATAATGAATATATTAATAAATAACCTCAATCCATTTCGGCATTTTCTACCATTTTCAAGAAAACTAATAAGCTGAAGAAAAACATAACAAAATTAAAAGTCAAACAAAATTTTTAAATGCGAAAATAGCAACTACTCAAAGAAAGTAAGGGCCAAAACTATGTAAGCTGCATGTAAGCCAAAAACTAGGAAATATTATTACGAAATACACCAATTTGAGTTGTTCTTTCTATAATAATCTTAATTTACAAAACTTTTTGTAAACAATAATATGAAAAAGAAATTTTTTTTCTAAAAGTGGAGTATATCAGCTGTCATGTGATGATTGTGATGCCTCGTATATTGGACAAACTGGTCGTAGTTTTGAAGGTCGTTCAACAGAGAATTTTCGAACTTTGAGATATGGACATTCTTCCTCAACTTTTTCGAATCATTTGTTGTCGGAAAACCATAACAATTCTTTCAATAATAATTCAAATTTAAAATTTCTTCATTTTCAACAACATGTACTAAGCTTGATATACTTGAATCGTTTGAAATTAAAAAAGCTGTTTTTCAAAACAAAAATTTATTAAATTTACAAACTGATAAAAATTTTTTCCGGTTAACTTACCCTGATTTGTTTGATTTAAAATTTAAAATAGAAGTTAAGATTTAGATTGTTTTAGTTATATAATTATGTACGCTTGTGGACTTGTTTCTATTAATACATATTAATTTATTAATAATTTTTTGACCATTACTTTCTTTCTCTCTTTATTTTTAGAAATTTATTTTTTCGTTTAAAAATTTTGTTTGACTTTTACAATTTGTTGTTTTTCTTTAGTATGTTAGTTTTCTTGAAAATGGTAGAAAATGCCGAAATCAATTGAGATAAGTTATTAATGTCGCAGTAGGGGTCGATTTTGATCGATTATGATCAATGTTGATCTACGGGTCTGACTACCCTGCATACTCCAGTCCCTGCCATTGACATATGAGTTAGCGTGAAAATTCACATACCACTGACAATGGCAGGAGATATCATTAGCCAAGATGATATCTAAGGGTGCTGGCGGACGAACTTTAATTAGTCAACAGCAGCACTTCTAGTTTAAGTTAGGCAGAGTTCCGTAGTAGTACCGCTCATTTGTACTTCCGAGAACCAGACCAACATATAATTATGTATGTGCTTTGTGCCTTGAATGAGGTGGTGAGCGGTGATGCGCGCGCTGCATCAGCTGGATTATTGGCAATTCGTTTTGTTTTCTGCATATTTCTCGCAATTTGTTTTCACTTATTATATTGGTATTATTTCTTCATCTTATCATGAAATATTGGCATCTGTCATATTTTATTGTATGATAAGAATTTTGGCTTAGTTATCCATTCTTTAATAAAACATAAAAAAATAAACTTTTTGACACATATATGGTAGTACAACAGAAACGATATAAGTCTGCAAGTGGTAAAGCAAATATGCGCAATCCTCCCGCCCATAAAGCGGCATCCCAACTAGCATTTTAACTACTTTACAAACACTAAACATTTTTACCGAAACTAGCTTCCCCACCTTCATAGTTTCTTTAAAACTTATAAGTGGTTTAGATAAAGGCCATTTGGTGAAATTTTCCCGCCTTGAACGAAGCTATGATTTGTAAAACACTTCGGAAATACCTTCAGTATGGTCTTTTGTAAGCAGTTATTCAAGCTGAATAGAATTTATGGTTTCACAAGTTATTGCTTCGGCAAAATGCTTCTAATAGCTGGTTTTAAGCAATCTTTAGAAGTCTTATAGAAGCTATTGACGCTAGTGACAAAAAAATTACAATGTTTTTTCTATATCTACACTTTTTTAACGTAATTATTGTAATTGATATGTTATTATATTGTGTTTAAATATAAGTTTTTGTTTACGGTCGCATTCGAACTCTGGTCCTTCGATCGTTTGTCCTGCACGCTATCCAATCAGTTAATTTGAATTTTAAGAAACAATAAATATCTTTGATAGCAATTACAATAATAATGGCTCCTATAAGACTTCCATAAGACTTCCATAGATTTTAGGTTTCTAATTTAGATGGAGAAAATATAGTATAATTCAGGGGTTTACTTCAGGGGGTTACTTTAATGGGTTTTTTAACAATAAAATCAGAATCTGAGATTTACGTTCTTAAATGATTTTGTTTCTTTTTAATAGACGTAAAAGAATATTGATAAATCTTTTTCCTATTTGTTTTCTTAATTCAAAGATTTTGGGTATAGCAACATTAAGGGATTATATACTTTCAATCATTAACTTTTAGCGTACTTACACCTTTATTTGAACAATTTTTTTTAAATAAAAAGTTTTGTAATTGGATTTTTAATAGGTGTTACAAAAACATACTAAGGTGCTGATGAAGGCAGTTAATTTTTAAAATGTTATATAGATATAAAACAATAACAATACAAGCAACTAGTGATGTAAAAGTGTTTAATACTATTGTATAATACGCGGAATTATATTACTTGAAGAATGAATGAAGATTACTTGAAGAATTTATAATCGCAAAAATATATACTACTGATTCTTGAATATATGAACTACACAGAAGCAGTGGCGGATTATGCCTTTAAGGGGCCTGATGCGGAACAAAATTTTGGGGCCTAAGATTTTAACAAAAATTTTGCAAATGAGTTTGATTAAGACTATTTCTTAAATAATTTTTTATCCGCTTCAGAACGGAGAAAGATCGTTCCCCACTTGCGTTGCATATCGGCAATGTAAGAAATATTTTTAAAATAGTTTCCACATTGGGAAATGAAGATTGCAGGCCATCAATGATTACCTTGTACATCTGAAATGGGCAAGTGATATTCTCTTCTTTTATATATTTTATAAAATGATGAACTTCGTCTTTAAAATATTGTACTTCTTTATCCCTCGCATATGTATTTTACAATTCTAAAAAACACTTGTCAACTTCATCACTGAATATATTTTGATCAAAAAATAATTTAAAATTATTTAAAACAGTTTCATATATGGACGTTCTGGTAGACATTTCAGTGGCAAGTCTATCACAGATCATATTGTGGGTACTTATAATAAACAATTCTCGTCCTACTAGCTGTGTATCATTTGCAGATAATTCATCATACATAATTTTGCGTTTTCTTTTTCGTCCTTCTTTGTAAGTAATATTGTCTGTTTATAAGTTTGCTTGCTTTTCTATCCTCTCAAAATCATTCCGAGCATCCCTTATAAATAGTGACAAAGAATTAAACAGTTTTACTCCTTGTAATAAGTTCGTTTGAATATTTCGAAATGATTTTCTAGTACTATTGATTCTTTGCAATAATATATCCCATAGAACGGTTAATAAGGCAATTCATATTCATCGAAAGAGCTAGCTAATTTTTTAACCCCAACTTTAGTAATCGGTTTTTCGTCTTCATTTTCGCTAATTTGAATAAGAACGCTTTTAATATTTTTGTAATTAAACCGCAATTCGGATACTGCATCAGCTCTTGCAGACCATCTTGTCACTTGTTTCACTTAATTTTTTAATATGTTTGGAATTAGGATCGGAAAAATTATCAATAAGCAACTTCCATCTGTGAGTAGATGAAGAAAAGAATACATATATATTTTGGATAAAGTTAAAATAATACACCGCAGTAGAATAGGCATCTGCAGCATAATTTCCAATTAAATTAAGCGTATGACTTGTACAAGGAATAAAAATGGCGGTTTCACTTAAAGTTTTAATTCTGGCTTGTAAACCATTCTATTTTCCGGCCATATATGTTTGACCGCGACAATTTTTAATATCCAAAGACAAATTGTTTAAAGTTTTCAAATAAGTTGTGCTAGATATTCTGAATTGTGATTTTCAATTTGTAAAAATCTAAAAATCGTTCTCTTGCATCGCCCACTTTATCAATGTACCTTAATATAAAACTTAGTTGGTCAGTGTGGTTCACGTCTGGCGTAGAATCAACAATAATCGAATAATATAAAGAGTCCTGAATTTCTTGAATTAGGTGTTCTTTTACTTCAGTTCCCATTAAATTTATAAATTCATCGCATGTGGTATGTGATAAATAACTTACATTACCTTTTCCTGGATGGCTGTACCTCTCCAAATGATTTTTAAGAAAATCATCAAATTGGGATAGGTACTCAATGCATGTCATAAAATTTCCTTTTCTGTTCGAATCAATATCTTCTCGATGACCACGAAATGCTAAACCCAAATTAGCTAATAGCTTTACTGTAGCTGCAACTCTTTTTAAAACTTCCCGCCAGCATTTTTGTTGTACTACAATTTCACGAGCTATTTGAGTATCAATACGTCCAGTTACAAACAATCTTTTTTTCAAATTTTTCAACCAAATATTTTAGACAATCTTTTTTCCAATCAACGTTGATAAAACGAAATATACAACTAAAGCTAAAACACCTATACTATATCAATCATATCATATGGAAACCCTTTTCAAACGTTAATCCAAATGATGAGTTTAGCATATATTGTATAAAAAATACATGGATTTTAAGCATACAATAAAAGATTTCAATTCTACACGTTAAAAAGTTTTCATTTATTTAGTTATATATGAAATTAATCTAAAATATGTACAATTATATGCTTAAAATTGAGGTTTTCAGTTTAATGCTTTCAATAAATTGTAGGTCTTAAAAGAAATCCAAAATCATTGATGAAAACATAAAACTCAAATATACTTCAAATATCCAAAAAAATACTTATCTGGATTTTGTTTTTATCAATAATTTTGCGATTAATATAATAACAGCCCATTGCAAATAAAGTTTTAGTATTAATATTCATTCGTAACAGTGGAACTTTTCAAAACAAAATGTTTTTTACTATACAAATTGGAAAACGAATTTGTACATTAAAAAATTATAAAACTATCAAATTAGAAATATTAAAATAAATACATGAAACTTAACATACATGAAAAAAGTAATACAAATTGACAACCTAACACTTTTACATGTGGGATAATATTAAAAAAATCTTTAGGTTTAAAAACTTTGGTTGAATGAACGCAGTCATCTGATATTTGAATACCTATAAAATATCAATACTATTTGTAGCGAGGGGGCCCCTGTGCATGTGGGGCCCGAGGCGGCCGCCTCTTCCGCCTCTATGGTAATCCGCCACTGCACAGAAGAAATAAATGAGTTATTGCCCCTTTTTACTAACAGCTAGAAACGCATTGTTGGTGATTCGCAAATTTCTATGGCAACAAAATTGTTGTAATATCAACAAAACATAAATTTCAAACATCGAATGCTGCATCATTACTATTCACCGTTATATGGAATTTCTAAATATTCTAAAAGTGTAATACATTATTACAGTAAGTGCGGTATGGAACGGGGAGGAATTGGCGGAATGGTTTTTTACAGAATCAGGAGTCAAATAAGGTTGCACCCTCAGTCCACTTCTTTTTGCTCTATTTTTGGATGATTTGCATGATTATATCAACGGGGAAGTTGTTATTGATGGAATTAATATTCGAATTCTGTTGCATACTGATGATATCGTGTTGATTGCGGATGACCCTAAAGTTTTACAAAATATGATTAAAAAATTAGAGGAATATTGTAAACTCTGGGACTTAGAGGTTAATGTAGACAAATCAGAAATAATGGTGATGAAAAAAGGAGGGGGACGACCGGAAATGAATGAAAAATGGTTGTATAACGGAATTGACATAAAAATTGTAAAAAATTACAAAAACTTCGACATTCAATTGAAACCGTCTCTTGCTTTTTCCTATCATATAAAAACTAGAGTCAAATGGCAAAATCAAATATGAATATGTCTTAGAAATGTTCCGTATCTAAAAAAAACATTCCATTCGAAACGAAAATGGAATTATTTAATTCCATTGTCAGAGCTATAATGTGCTACGGCTGTCAAGTTTGGGAGTATAGATTATATGAAGAAATTGAAAAATGTCAAAGATGGTTTATAAAACGGGTACTAGTAAGTCTAAGCACCATTCCAAATTATGTCATTCACCTGGAAACTGGGATACGGGTTTAAAATGTCATTTTAAATACATGTTGAACGTACTGTACGCGTGTGATGAAAATAGGTTGGCACATAATCTTGCAAATAAAATTATCGCGAAAAAATTGTCCTGGTTCATAAATTGGGCAGAACTTGGAGCAAAGTACAGTATAATATGGAGTACTCAACCCGAATATAAGTTACAATGGAAGGCTAATATGATATGTAGATACCGAAGTAGGTTTTGCCAGACATTGACATACGGCCAAGCACTGGTCCATTAATGGTTAACAGTACTTGGCTATTGTTACTGGGCCAGTACTAGAACCAATCATCGGCCGATCTATGGTTTACAGAAAATAGCCAGTATATTGTTACCTTTGAATGGCCAAGCACTGGCCCATGAATGGTAAATATTCCTTGGCTATTGTTATTGGGCCAGTACTGTAGCCATGAATTTGCCGATCTATGTCATTTTTTTTAAATTTCACTAGAGTATTATCCCTCTTAGAAATACATAGTTTGAAAAATTTCACATATAATTTAGCTATCGCCTTGTCGGTTGAAAGACTATAGTAATAAAGAAAAGGTTGGTATATGTTTTAATTTATTTTCATTTTCATTTCTATTTTGTTTTAATTATTTTGTAAATAATTTATTTAAATTTATGTATAAAAAATATTATTTTATATTTTTTTTAATGGTGGAGTACTGGCGGAGTAAGGGCGGTGTTTGCCATTACTCAGCCATTCTTGCAACTGAACCAGCTGTATGGGGAGTTTTGAATTTTCTCCGTCATTTTTATTTTATTTTAAATTAGTTATATTATATATTTAAATTTACATATGATAATAATGTATATTTTTTTTAACGGCCCAGTCATGGTTACCAGTATCTGGCCCAAGAATGGCAACCATTTATTGTCCGAAGTTATCATTTGGTAAAATTATGTTAATGACCTCGTGGTCGACTGGACCTCGTGGTTGCCAGTACTTGCCCATTGCTACATTACTGGCTGCCAGGAATGGACCAATACTGGACCAGTTGTACAACCTTGTATGGGTATAATCAAAGGAGAAGAGAAAAGATGTTTAGATTTAGATATTATTCAGGCGAGGGAAACAAGAAGACATAGATTGTATATAATGTTCTAAGCTTTGCAAGCGGTAGTGCTTATTTTAAATACAATTTTGGTCAACAAAAGATAGGTGTGGACATATTGGATTAAATTGTTGCATATGGAAGGAAAGGAATAGCCGTTTATATTCTTTATGTAACATGAATGAAGAAAAAACCATGCAACATTTTCTAGGTAGATACCCAATTTTGGCAAACACAAAACAAATGTGTTTTGGGGAAACAGTAATTTCGGGCCACGGGTGTATCACTATGTTAAATGGATTGTGCTGGAACAATTTGTACAAATTTATAGCAATAGGTCTACAAATCAGAACTTTTTTGACAAATGTATTCAACTACTGATATGCACAATTTATCATATTAGTTTATATTATTAATACTAGCATGCTTATGCTATATACAAAAAAAAACGAATCGGTCAGAGAAATAATCTCTCACTTGTTACCTAAGACATAACTTTAATATTCCGTTAGCTTTTGGGAAAAAAGCTCGTATAATTTCTTTTTTAATCTTAATCACAAGTATTTCATTAAAGCATTATTACAAAATATAAGGTATTTCATTAAATGTACAATCTTCCGACAGACAACTAGTTAAATAGTTATTGTTGTTTAATGTTAAAAAAAAAATTTTTGAAACATAATATTGTAAAAATGAATTAAGCAAATATAACAATTATTATTATATTATATTATTATTATAGGGATTTTTTTCTATGCAGCGAATCAAAATTATGAGCAATGAACTCAATTCGTTCCACTTATTATGAGCTATGGACTCATGACTGTCATTCAATTTTACATCTTTGAAAAGTCCTCTTTCTATACATTCAAATTGATTAACTAAAACACCCAAATCTCAAAACTCACATTCTGAAACCAATAGCAGTCATATTAATTGTTTAACTTAGTGGCAAAGAGTTTGTGGCTTTTCGGAATGTTGCATCGTTCCGCATATTCCACTGTAACAGAAAAATCTTTTTCAATCTGCAGCTTAACTCATACTGCAAGAAGTATTTGTCTTACAAATCAACGAGGCGTAAATTTGTTTATGTGAAAAATCATAATTTAAATGTTCAACAGTTTACTGATGGGAAATGATAAGTCTTCAATTTACATAAAAACATAAATACAATAGCTCGGCGCGAATGAAAGTGATAAAATATATTGAAACCAAGCAGAATCAGATGAATAAAAAGATCTTATTAACATTGGTTTAAGAAATATAAATAAAGATAACGATAATAAATCCATATGTCGGGGCAGTTATTTAAAAGAAAATGAATTAGTTGTGATTGAAAATGGTTATGGAAGTAATTTTTTGTTGTTATACCACTAAAATTGCATGTCGGCTATTGCACTTTTGTACAGAATATACGGTATTTTATTTTATATTATACAATGTATAATACGCTGTTTTATACAAAAAAATAAAATACCGTGTTTTAACATCTCTACAAGCAACGCATATCACACCTTCCATTTACTTTTAATTATTTTAAGAGAGTGACTAAATTATGAAACTCTGTATCGACTCAGTTCTTCCTGACGAGTTTGGCTCTCAGAAATGAAAAGAACATTCATATACCATTTTTTATAAAACTTAGCCAAATAATCTTTAAATTTTCTCTATTCCACTCTAGTTGATTTTTGATTCTGATTCTTTAGGTGATTACGACTGATTACGATTTTGTCTATTTCAAGACTCTAAATAAAGAATATTTTATAATGTGCAAAATATGTCTAAATAATACATAAAAAAACAAAAACCGCCTTATAGACAATCCTTTTCTGACAAAAACGAAACGATTTGAGTTTCGTATAAGCTCCTCTAGTTGAAATAACAGAAACAATGGCCTACGTCAGTTTCACATATTTTATTTTCACAAAACAGTCTCCCTAAAACTTCTAAAGATTGGATAATGACGCAATTTTTTGACTATGACAGCTGTTTCTATACGATCTTTACACAGTTAAAACCGAAACAACTTCAATCCCAATGACAGCTATAACTTGTATAACCTTTTTTCGTCAGCTTTATTTAGTGGTGTGTAGATAATTTTCGGTAAAGCTTATAATAACAAATATAGAAGTATTTTAGAAGCTTTCACTCCAGTGGTGGGGAGAACTTCTTTGTGGAAGTTTTATCGAAACTATACAGAGGTAAAAAATAACTAGCTTGCACTTAGAAGCTTTAACGAAGCTTTATTGAAGCTTAAGCTTATATAACACAAAACTGATAAGTAAGTTTGCTATTGGGATGTCCACGGTATTTACAGGCACAACACATATATGTATCAAAAACAAATTCTAACAGTTGCTAATAGTTTCCTTTTAGATCTCTATCTTACCACAATGCAATTACCACCACCTTACCACAATTTTACAGATTTGCGTCCATTAACATCCTTTGAACGCATGTTGTTGTGGGACCTTGGTCTTAAAAGGTTTTTATGTGTTGTTGTGACACATATTGTAATGCCTACTACACAACACATTTTATTAAAAAAATAAAAAAATGCAAGATATTACGAGTGTCGATATAATATGTGTCGAGTGCCGCAAGGTAGTATTGGAAATTCTGATCATTATTTAATTTCATCAGTTATCAAAACTGATTTACTTAAAACTACAGCTCCCAAACCCCGTAAAATATTTCACTACTCAAAAATGGATAAGAATCAAAATTTTTTCCATGGTTTTCCTTTCGGCCTTGTTTTTACACTGACAATGTAAATGTTTCTGCTCAAAACTTTACATAAACCATCCAATTTACTATCAATAAATTCGTCCCTTTCTCCATAGTAGAACCCAAACAAAAATACTTGTATTCGAACGCTACTAAAGCGGCACTTAGAAACAAACGTAGGTCATTTAATATATAACAAACCTCCCACTAATCAATCCCAATATCTAAAGGCCAACAAAATATCTAATCAGATTGAACTCCACTGTTTTGGAAACTCCTTAAGAAATACCCCAAATCCAGTTTTCAGAAGTTAATATGAATGAACTCGACTTCAAACCCAAAAAAGTTGCGAAACTTTTAAAGGGGCTAAACATCAAAAAAGCCTCAGGAATGGACAATATTCCACCCACTATTTTAAAATCCTTTTCTAAAGAAATTGCACCAACTTTGACTAAGATATTATACCAATCCTACAAATCTGGTATATTTGGCCCGTCCCCAAAAAAGGACCAAAATCCAACATCTCAAATTATAGGCCAATAGCTTAACAGTTTACTATCGGTCCTATCCAAAGTCTAGGAGCATTATATTAATGCACACATTTCAAAATTTCTGGAAGTAAATCATTTAATAGCCGACATCCAATACAGTTTTCGAAACAAAATATCAACTACCGATCTATTAAACTATGTAGCGCATTGTTGGAACAGCATAATTGATAAAGGTGGTGAAACAAACGTTATCGCAGACATGTCAAAGTCGCGGCCCGTGGGCCACTTGTGGCCCGCTGCATACTTTGTTGTGGCCCGCAACACTTTTCCACACCTACAATGTTTTAATTAAAAAAATCATAAATGCGTACAAAAAAAATTAATTTATCAAAAACACAATCAAAATACAAAAAGTACTTATGATTGCTATAAAAAAATATGAACTTGCAATACATAACCTAGTGTCCTTATGGCAACTGTTATGGCCTCTCCTATGAAAGAAGCTACATGTTGTGTCGTCGCCAGACTAAAAGATAATTTTAAAGATCTTTTCAACACTTTTGCATTATCACTTTTGCATTATTTTGCATTATAATGCATTGCATTGTCTTATCACCAGCAAGTCTTATGTTCAAAAGTAATTAAAATTGATAATGTATTTAAAACAGTTGCTAAAATCTTTAAATTAATTTGAACACGTGGTTTAAACCATGGGGAATTTAAATCATTGCTAAAAAATGTAGAATGTGATTACGAAGATTTGCCATATTATACTGAAATGCGTGCAATGGAAGCTTTCGAGTCATAACGTTTTATGAAGAGTTTTACAACTGTTGGACGAAATCGTACTTGTCTTAGAAGTTAAAGATTATGACTGCTCTGAACTGGAAAAAATTGATTCGATACAAGATTAGGCTTTTTCAATTGACATTACTGGCTATCTCAGTCAACTCAATATTATTCTTCAGTGTAAAACCATGCTTATACCCATACAAGGTTGTACAACTGGTCCAGTAATGGTCCATTACTGGCAGCCAGTAATGCAGCAATGGGCGAGTACAGGCAACCACGACTGGGCCATTAACATAATTTTACTGGATGATAACTTCGGACAATAAATGGTTGCATTCTTGGGCCAAATACTGGCAACCATGATTGGGCCGTTAAAAAAAATATACATTATTATCATATGTAAATTTAAATAAATTAAATACAGACTAATTTAAAATAAAATAAAAATGACGGAAAAAATTCAAAACTCCCCATACAACTGGTTCAGTTGCCATTAAAAAAAATATAAAATAATATTTTTTATACATAAATTACAAAATAATTAAAATAAAATAGAAATGAAAATAAATTAAAACATATACCAACCTTTTCTTTATTACCATAGTCTTTCAACCGACAAGGCGATAACTAAACTATATGTGAAATTTTTCAAACTTTGTATTTTTAAAAGGGATAATACTCTAGTGAAATTTAAAAAAAATGACAGATCGGCAAATTCATGGCTATAGTACTGGCCCAATAACAATAGCCAAGTAATATTTACCATTCATGGGCCAGTGCTTGGCCATTCAAAGGTAACAATATACTGGCTATTTTCTGTAAACCATAGATCGGCCGATGATTGGTTCTAGTATTGGCCCAGTAGCAATAGCCAAGTACTGTTAACCATTAATGGACCAGTGCTTGGCCGTATGTCAATGTCTGGCAAAACCTACTTGGGTAACATCGTTGTATGACCGGATAAATTCATTCAAACAAAATATACCCTTATGGAAAATATAATTGAAAAGAGAAAATTCATGCAATTTTTCTAGTTGTAAAACTCTTTTGCTGAAACAGCCAGGGCTAAAATTTGAAAAACATTAAAAACAACTGAAAATGTTGGTAGACGATTTTGAAAAGAGGTTTTTTGATTTTCAAAGTAGTGAGTCTCATTTCAATATGTTTTGCTCTCCGATGTCTGTTGACATTGAAAATATACGAAAATTTGCAAATGGAGTTTATAGAACTACGATGCGACACGCTGTTGAACCAAAAATATAAGGAAATTGGTATTCCAGATTTTTACGAGCGAGTATTTATCAGCAGGCGTTTCCTAGTAGTCACCAGGCCCGCGCCTTGTTCATTTGATGATCACCACATATTTTATGTTTTCTGAGACGCCTGTTCTCGACGATCCGACAGCTTTTTTATCTGCCATTTTTCTCGATTCGACCGCTTTTTCGCTCGGAGAAACGTTGAAACATTGCGATAGCACAGGGTCTTGTAAATTTACTACAACAATTTTGTTTTTTATTAATGGGGGTGGAAATTTGTTTTAGAAAACCTTGTCTGACAAAAATTTATCTGCTATTGTCAACTCCGTCAACCCAAACATGCCAAACAGTCAATTGTCGGATTCGTCAATAGCAGACAAATTTTTGTCGGACAAGGTTATCCTTGTTTTAAAACAAATTTCCACCCCCATTAATAAAAATCAAAATTGTTGTAGTAAATTTACAAAACTCCGGGCAATCGTCAGGTTTTGGCGTTTCCCGAGCGGGAATCCGACTCGTCGCTATCGGACAGGCGCCTCAGGAAGTAGTAAATATGTAGTAAACAGGAACTCGACATTTTGTTATACGCATATTATACATGTTTGGTACCACGTATATATATGTGAACAACTTTTTCACAAATGAAGATGAAGCTCACTGAAGTAAATTTAGCATCACAAAACCTTTAATATTGATAGCCCGATTGATTGACGCCATATGTAAAAAGCAATGAAGCCTTGCCATATGCAAAAATATGGATAAGTGTTTTTGATTAAATTTTTTTAAGTTTTTTTATACGGAGTTTTCTATTTCAAGATGGCGTTAAATACTTTTTAAATTTTTTTTATATTGAGGTTTAATTTCAAAATGGGGCTATAGAATCACGATTTTTTCTGTGCTAAAAAACAAGCAGGCTTACAATATCGGGGGTTTTGATCGATATTACATCAAGCCAAAAACTAATAACAAATTTTTATGAATTGAAAAATGAAAAGCGATGCATTATATCCATAAAAAACAAATTAATAAATATATTTCTAAGAGCTAATAAATTTCTAAATAAAAGTTTTTGTGTCGTTTTCTTCAACAAATTTAAATTTTTTTAATAAAACCAAGAACATGTGGCCCGGCCCGCATAAGGATTTGAAAAACAATTTTCGAAAAATTAGGCCCGTATGCCGAAATGAGTTTGACATGCCTGCGTTATCGCTTTAGACATCTCCAAGGCGTAGGCTCGTAGAGTCTGGCATGCTAACTTAATCAACAAGCTCGTTGCGAATGGTTTTCATCCCAATGTTGTGAAGATGATTCAAATTTTCTATCTAACCGATACATTTCGGTCTCCTTAGAAGCATTTTTGTTTGAGTCTAGACTAATTAACGCTGGTGTACCGCAAGGCTCAGTATTAACCCCAACCCTATTTTTAATTTATACCAACGAATTGCTTAATATCACCAGCAACCCAATAAATAGTTTTGCAGATGATAGTACTCTGCACAAGTCGTTCGAGCCCCTTCCTTCAAAAGATAAATGCACGAACGAATTAATTCCGCCCGCAGAGACGCTGTCATAAACGTAAATCAAGACCTAAAAATTGGGGTGACCAAAACCTGGTCAATTTCAACTCTACCAAAACATAGCTGTAGATTGTTTCCAGATCAAAGGACGAGTTCCCCAAAGATATTTTATTCAGTATGTGTGAAGAACCAATAGGTGAATGTAAAAACATTCGTTTATTGGGTGTCACAAAAAAAAAAAAACAAAAACAAAAAAAAACAAAACAATACAAGAGTCAAAATTAAAAAATATTCTTCTTAATCCTAAATTAACTCAAAATTATCTCAATATTATCTAATAATACGAAATAAACATTTATCTAAGTCTGCCCGCTTTTAAATCTTCCAGGGGACTGAGAACAGAGGAATGATAATTTATCAATATTTCGATTAAAAATGACAAAATTACGTCTAAAAAAAAATATAAACGGATTCTATACCAAGGCAATACATATTCACGACGTATAAAATTACAAAATTACCTGTAATTAAAATAGTTTTTACGAAAATACTTGCCAGGGGACTAATAATTTGACTGGACAACCCATAGAGGAAAGTACCACGGGTCCAAGCTCGGCCCAGGCTTGGCCCAACTATGAAGGACTCTGGGCCAAGCTTGTAAGCCAGGCTTGGCCCAGTCCTGGTATAAGTCAGGAGTGATAACGATGGGCCATGCTCGCTTGCCAGGACTGGGCCATGCTTTAATACCAGGGCTGGTCCATGCTCTAATGCCTGGACTGGGCCATGTTTACTTCCCAGGATTGGCCCATGCTCTAATGCTAGGACTAGCCCAAGCTTTAATACCAGGGTTGGCCCATGTATCACAAATATTTTATCATTGTTCAATTGAATTATATTGTTTGGACGTTTGCTGGTAAGAGTAATACCACGGAATTTAACTTTTTCAATTATTATGTATTGCTTATAATCAAAACTAATAGTTTCAATGACATGTCCATAAATGCACTCACATAAATTATTTTTTTTATTATGTTTACTTGATCAGCCGATTCTAATTCATCTAAGCGGTTTGTAATTTGGGTCAGTGGTTTATAATGTGATTTCACCAGATGCTTAAACAAACCAATATAATTTTCACCCCAAAATGCCGATATTTCACTTAAGGGAACTTGTAAGTGACAAACATCGTCAGATATGTGTATTAAATTGTGCATATTTAATAATTGCGCATCTTCGCCGTATTCAGATGGCAACAAATTAAAAAATAATCTCAGCTGATCTTGAGCGTATTCAGCGTATATAACTGCATTCAAATAATTTTTCAAAATTCGGCAAGCGATATATAATAATAAGAAATGTCTATATTTATTTTCAGATAACACATTTTTGAAAATAATTGGTCCAATATAAAGTAAAATAAATCGAAACTGAGTCGCTTTCCATTTGGAAACTTGGTCAATATCATAAAGTTTTCTCTCGAACTCAACTGGAATATCTAATGCTATCGATTGCATTGTCTTCCTCAAAATTTTGACCTTAGGTTTTTTCAGATGAGCATTGTGTTTTTTCACTACTAACAATTTTTCCAGTAAATTTTTCATTACTTCGAGGTAGAGTAAATGCATTGAATCGAGGACGACATCACGAACAGGATCAAACAATTTTAATTTTGACAATTTAGTCTTAAAATTCTCCAAATGATGTTCTGGTTGATGTTTTTCTATAAATGACTCTTTAGTTCGTAAATTACAGTTTGTTTTAGGATAAACCCGCTTATGATTTTTTGTTATGCCTTCGACAGTACATCTTTCGCAGGCAAAAAAGCCACCCGGATGTTTTATTGCTTTAATAAATGCTCTTGCTGGAGAATCGGCAAGGACACAAAATATTTTAAATGAGTATTTAATTTCATTTGGGTAGCGAAAATCCGAAATTCTACGTCCACGCCGTGCTACCTGGGTAACGCTAACAGAATTAGGTTGGTGTAGTTGAGAGGGGCAGAGTAAATACTGCTTATACTCAATGATTCTGCACCATGGCGAGTCATTGGCGCCATAAAACCAATGCAACTCAAGCGTCTGTTCTCCATGTTAGGGGCGGCTTGGAGCGGGCGTCTGTCTTGGATCAAGCGGCTCGCTATATAAATGTGTAGAAAGCGTCTGTTCTCCATGTTAGGGGCGGCTTTCAGTGGGCGTCTGTCTTGGATCAAGCGGCTCGCTATATAAACGTGTAAAAAGGTTGTTTCTGGTGACCTTAAGATGCAGAACGAACCCATTCACGAAAATTTGGGTTGGGCGAAGGGCTAACACCCCATTTCCGTAAAAAAAATTATTGTCATGAATTCTGTACACAGGCCTCGGAATATCTCGGATTCATTATTGGAACGACCTCGGAAACTGTACCCGGACTACGATTTAAAAATGGGAACCTGGAACGTGCTTAGCCTCAGAAGACCAGGAGATCTCCTAAAACTCACTCAACAAGTCGAGAGCTACACACTGGATATAGTGGCATTACAAGAACTAAGATGGCCAGGCAGTGGAATCCATGAAACAGCGAAAGGATACACTCTGTATTATTGCGGTCATCAAAACGGAGGAGAATTTGGAGTTGGCTTTCTTATACACCGTCGCGTGAATCAGCATGTTATCGACTTCTGCCCAATTAATATGCGGTTATGCACACTGAGAATCCGCACGCAAAAATTCAATGTAACGATCGTCAATGTTCATGCACCTACTGAAGATAAAGCAGATGATATTAAAGACCTGTTCTTCCTAGAACTCGAGGAAGTCATCAATAACATCCCGCGGCACGATATAAAAATCGTGGTAGGTGACTTTAATGCTCAAATCGGTAGGATTGCAGAACTTAAAACACATATCGGCCCTAACAGCTTGCATCATACCAGCAACAATAACGGTTTTCGCGCAGCCGAGCTGGCTATGATGTATGATCTAGTAATTTCCAGCACTTTCTTCCCTCACAAGAGAATTCACAAGGCAACGTGGAAATCAAATGACGGAAGAACGGAAAATCAAATCGATCACGTCATGATCTCTAAGAGACACTCTACAAGTATAACTGACGTTCGATCATACAGAGGTGCTGATATGGACACCGATCATATGCTTGTCATCTTTAAGTACAAGTGCAAGTTGTCATCCACATTTAACAGACAAGCAAAAAAGACCGTGCGCTGGAATGTCGAAGCATTTAAACATCCGGAAACGCTGAATAGATATCAGGAAATAATAACACAAAACATAGAAGAGCATGACATCTCTTCTGAGATGCCATTAAACATACAAGAAGAATGGCAAACGCTTCAATCAACCATCATATCCGCAGCACAAACTACAATCGGAAAACGACCACCGAAATCACACAACGAATGGTTTGACGACGAGTGCCGCCAATCCGTTGAACATAAACAAAAACTGCGAGAAAAATGGTTAACAAGGAACACCCGAAGCTCGCAAGCTGATTATCTATGCGCCAGGAAAGCCTCAGCAAAACTTCTACGTAAAAAGAAACGCGAACACATGAAGAGCTGCATCGAAAACATCAACCAACATGCGGCCAACGGAAATTCAAAAGAGTGCTTTGCCAATGCACGAAATCTGACCAAAGATTTCCACCCAAGATCTACAGCCATCAAAAATGTAAATAATGAACTTACAACAAGTGAACGTGATGTGCTGGCAGTGTGGCGATCCCACTTTCAAGACCTACTGAATAGGACGAACGAAGTTCATCCTATTCGAGCAATTGCTCCATCAACTGAAGAGATTTTTGTCCCTTACCCAGCAATAGAAGAAGTGGAAGCTGCCATTAAAAAACTGAAAAATGGCAAATCACCAGGTTTCGATGGAATTCCCGCAGAACTTCTGAAAAATGGAGGAGCAGCTCTGGTCTCACATATATACGATCTGATTCTTGCAATCTGGGACCAAGAAGAACTACCTGATGAATGGAAAACAGCTCTCATTGTTCCGCTACATAAAAAAGGTGACCGTTTAAAGTGTGAAAATTATCGTGGCATCGCACTGTTGAACACTGCATATAAAATACTAGCTAATGTTGTACTTGCTCGACTCATCCCGTTCGCCGAATCTATCATCGGTGACTATCAGTGTGGTTTTCGTCCCAACCGCTCAACCACAGATCAATGTTTTACATTAAGGATGATTCTGGAAAAATGCTGGGAGTACAACATCAGCATTCACCAGCTCTACGTTGATTTCAGGCAAGCATATGATAGTATCATCCGCGACAACCTCTGGTCCGCACTCATATGCCTTGGTATCCCAGAGAAACTTGTTTCTCTGTGTAAACTCACAACATCGGGATCAAATTGTAGAATAGTAATCGAAGGGTCAGTTTCTGATCCTTTCGATATAACATCAGGTGTTCGACAAGGTGATGCACTCGCGCCCGTACTATTTAATTTGGCGCTGGAGTACGCGATAAGAAAAAGCCGAATTGAGACACAAAACTGCATATATAACAAATCTAGTCAAGTTCTTGGCTACGCAGATGATATTGTGCTTCTTGGACGTAGAACAAGCGATATTAAGGATAGTCTCTCTCAGCTTGAAAGAAATGCTAAACGGCTTGGATTATGCATCAACACCAGCAAAACTAAAGTGTTAACAACATCTAAGAACATACCTCACGGAAATCTGGATACTGGCGACTATGAAGTGGAACGCGTGGAAAACTTCAAATACCTCGGGTCTGTAATAACATCGTCAAATGACATGCAGGCAGATATCAAAGCCCGTGTCTCTGCCGCATACAGAGTTTTCTACGCATACTCAAAACTTCTGCGATCAAAACATCTTTCGCGGTCGTGTAAACTCACACTTTACAAAGCATTGATACGACCTGTGCTTACATTTGGAAGTGAAAACTGGACACTGACTTCCTCCGATTGTAGAATTCTATCAACATTCGAGAGGAAAGTCATACGAACAATCTATGGTCCATGTAAAGTTGCTGAAAATCAGTATAGAATCCGAATGAATCATGAAATCAGACAGCTTCTTGGAGGCTGCGATGTAATCGGATTCATTAAATCCAACCGGATTAGATGGTTTGGTCATGTAGAAAGGGCTCCATTGGAAAGAATGATAAAAAAAGCGTCCCAACAACAACCAGCTGGTGTTCGTCGAAGAGGAAGACCTAGACAACGCTGGCGTGATGACATCATCCAAGACCTTCGTGATATAGGATGTCGAAACTGGGGTCAACTGGTCATGGAACGAGATGATTGGAAGCTGGTGGCACAGACGGCAAAATCCCTTCATGGGATGTAAACGCCAGAGAGAGAAAAATTTAATTTCATTCAAAACTATTCCGTTTGAAATGTATTTATTTGCTTCATTTACAAGATCTTTGAGATAATTTTTTGCAGAGTAAGGCTTGGAGTCACCACAATACAATGGGACAGTTACAGGCTTAGTTTCATAATTACGATGGTAAACTTTTAAGAGAATTGGCCATACTTGAATTAAAGAGTTGTGATAAATTGAAATCCCATCAATGTGGAGCTGAACTGTCATTGTTTTTTCACTATAAACATCAGGAGATATTATTTTTTCAAGTATATTTTTTATCCCAATATAAATATAACTGCCACTGGTTTCACGCTTGCTTAAAAATGACTTCATCGGACGACAGTGTTTCGTTTTCAATAATTGCTTCGAAGTTTTAGATAAATCTTCGTGTCCTTCTCGCAATATTGTCAATAATTCTGTTACAACGTTTAATGTTAGTATATTTAAATTATTTAATGTCCAACAGCGGAGTTTCTCACTTAATGTTTTTTTCCTTGTCACTTCACTATGATGCTGTGCAGAACTATATGCAGCATCGTCTGGAAGTTGATCACAATTGTTATTTTTCACGGAATCACCGCTACTACCTTTTAATTCATTATCACTATTACTGTCTCTATCACTATTACTATTACTATCTCACGCTTAATTAACAACATGTTGAGTAATCGTGTATTCAAAGTTCATCTAAATAATTCCTGTAGTAGGTCCAAAATGCTTAACAATGGTTTGCCACAGGGTTCCGTCCTGGCGCCATTACTTTTTAATTTGTACATCCATGACATGCCTGATACAACATCAAAGAAATTTGGGTACGCCGATGATTGGACCCTGGCCACTCAAAATAAAAACATGGGTGTCTTGGAAGATTTGCTTTCAACTGACCTGGCGACAATGAATGACTATTTTCGAACGTGGAGCTTATTTCCTAATCTAAGTAAAACCGAGAGTTCTTGTTTCCACTTAAACAACAAACCGTTATTTAACGGCACTGTCATTAAATACAATCAACAGCCAAAGTATTTGGGTATTACTCTCGATAGAACTCTTTCTTTTAAGCTCCACCTTGAGAATACGTCAAAAAAACTTAAAACGAGAAACAATATTTTGCATAAACTGGCAGGCTCGACATGGGTAGCTACTCCAGCAACCCTCCGCACAACTGCTCTAAGTCTGGTTTACTCAGTGGCTGAGTACGGCGCACCAGTCTGGCTGAATAGCACACATACTCAAAAAGTTGACTGCCAGCTGCATGCCGCACAGTGGGATTTTTTGTGCAATAAGTCATTTTTTCGACACATAAAATTTAAAAATGTAATGATGCAGTTTTGTTGAAAATTGATTCAGTATGAAGAATCCATAAATTGTATCCCAAAAAAACGTTTATTTGTCTTTGAAATAATGAAGTAAAGTCACATGTAAATTTTGGTCCAAAATATTGAAAACTGTTTACGCACTTCTATAGTGTTTGTACGTAAGATAACTTTATTGCTCTAATTTAAATAGTGATTTTTTTTCAAATATAGCCTTTTCTGCGTATTTAAAAAAAAAATTATAAAGTTCGCTCATATGGTTTAAAAGATATGATAGAATAAAATTTGTTCTATAATGTGCCGTGATTGCAAACTTCCTTGGAAGAAAAAAAAGGTTGCTCGGTCGTGCTAGGTGCTCCCGCTATAATAAAATGAAAGGTAAGACTCCATACTATCAATTAAAAATAAAAAAAGTTTAAATATTTAATAATCTTTTATAAAATCATATAATTTATAAAATCATAAAATCATGAAATTTTGGGTTCTATGGGCGGTGGGTAGTGGGCGTGACCAATTTTGATGAAACTTCATTTTATTCTTAATTGAGGTAATAAAAGGCTCTGTGCCAAATTTCAAAAACTTTGGGCCAAAAATAAATTTTGGGTTCTATGGGCGGTGGGGTAGTGCCAATTTTGATGAAACTTTATATTTTTCTTAATTGAGCTAACCAAAGGCTCAGAGCAAAATTTCAATATTCTACGAGCACTCCTTATATTTTTTGCCAAACATTGTATGAACAAATCCCACTGTGTGCCGCGATGCGTACTATAAGTGGTACTATCAGGTCCACTCCTTTACCTTGGCTCCCTGTGTTGAGCAGTATCGCTCCACCTGCACTCAGACGCTCGCATGCACTCATGCGTGAACATAAAAAGGTAACCAACAACATCACGTTACCTTTGCACGAATATTACGGTGACCACACTTGTTGTCGATTGAAGTCAAGAAAGCCTCCACATAAAACTGCCAGCAACCTGCTGGCAACTAATTTTAATATCTTGGATGCCTGGGACACCTCCTGGAATGATTACAACACTTCTGGCGTTTCTATTACTAGCCCGACTTCTACCCAACCTGGTTTCGATCTGCCACGTCATACCTGGACCACACTAAACCGAATAAGAACGAATCATGGACGTTGTGCTGATTCGTTCTACAAGTGGGGAATCTCAGAGTACCCTCAATGTGATTGCGGAGCTCCACAACAAACTATAAAACACATTGCAACAGTGTGCCCACTTCGACGATACAATGGCGACATCTCAGACATCCAATTGGCAACTCCCAATGTAGTAGCATGGATAAACTCACTCTATGTAAATATCTAATGTTCAAATATACTGCCCAATGTTCAAATATTTTAATATTTTACTTTTTAATTTTTAACTAAAAGACGCGCAATCATATTGATTGTAAGCTCATTTAATGTGTATTATTCATGTTTTGTTTTATGTAGATTTCATATGAAAATCTATCTATTTTAAGTTTTATTTTTGTTTTTAATGTGTCACAACAAAAACCATACGCTAAATAAACTATTACTGTCAGAGTCACTATCACTAGTACTGTTAAAATCATTATTATTATCATTATTCAAATTATTACTATCAAACGCTTGTAAATTACTCAAGTCTGTACCACTTCTAACCTTACTTATAGAGCTGAGGTTTATGGTTGGATTATTTAAACTTTGCCTGTTCACTGAATAATTTTTTTTATTTTTAACTTTTTTGCTTTATTTAGGACACGCCACCTTTGAACTCTAAGGTATGCAGCAGACATGATTACTTTTGACAGTAGTATATAGTAAAAGAAGTGTGTCTTGAAAACTTATCTTAAAAAATACACTGACTGAAATACACTGAAAAATACATTGAACTGAAAATCGGATTGACAAAAAACATAATGAAAACAAGTATGGCTGCCGATGGGGCGCTGAATGAAAATACTCGAATCACGCCGTATGTGACCGAACGGCTTAAGCTAGAGTCCCTGTTGAACAGCCGAGGCTGGTTACCCAGGCTCGGTCCGAGCTCGGATAATCGGAGGCATGGCCAAGGCTGGGCTACCCAGTCTTGGCCCAAGCCCGGGTTTCCAATGCATGGCCAAGGCTGGGTTACCCAGACTCGGCCCAAGCTCGGATAATCAGAGGCATGGCCAAGGCTGGGCTACCCAGTCTTGGCCCAAGTCCGGGTTCCCAATGCATGGCCAAGGCTGGGCTACCCAGACTCTGCCCAAGCTCGGATAATTAGAGGCATGGCCAAGGCTGGGCTGCCCAGTCTTGGCTCAAGCCCGGGTTCCCAATGCATGGCCAAGGCTGGGTTACCCAGACTCGGCCCAAGCTCGGATAATCAGAGGCATGGCCAAGGCTGGGCTACCCAGTCTTGGCCCAAGTCCGGGTTTCCAATGCATGGCCAAGGCTGGGTTACCCAGACTCGGCCCAAGCTCGGATAATCATAGGCATGGCCAAGACTGGGTTAACCAGTGTTGGCCCAAGCCCGGGTTCCCAATGCATGGCCAAGGCTGGGCTACCCAGACTCTGCCCAAGCTCGGATAATCAGAGGCATGGCCAAGGCTGGGCTACCCAGTCTTGGCCCAAGTCCGGGTTTCCCATGCATGGCCTAGGCTGGGTTACCCAGACTCGGCCCAAGCTCGGATAATCAGAGGCATGGCCAAGGCTGGGTCAACCTGTCTTGGCCCGAGTCTGGGTAATCATTGGCATGGCCAAGGCTAGGTTAAACAGCCTGGCCCAGGCATGGGCCAATACAGGTACGCCGAATCTAGGCTTCCCAGTACTGCCCCGGGCCTGGCCCCTTGGTCAACTCTGGGGGTTTCCTGCATGGGAACACACGATCTTGCTAGTAATGATGACTGTTTTGATTGATAAAACCTCGGAATAAGTAAAACACTTGCAATATTATATTTATTGAACTTTAATTAATTCCTGTGACGAGCGATAACTTTATAGAAATATGAATTTCCAATATTTTCAATGTGTTTTGATTGGGCAGGAGAATAATAACAAATTGTTGGGACAAACATTAATAGGATAATATCTTATATGAAATATAGAGTAAGTTATGATTATTTACACATTATTAAAGCATGCATCATTATTCAAAATTATTACTACAGAGTAAATTTGTCTCTACACACTTAGAATCATTGATTATTTAGTTTACCAGCTTTGAATTCCAAGGTGGGCCACGCCAGGGGACCGATAATTTGACGTTTTGAATAATTTTTTTTCTAAGAAAAATATTTCGAATCGGGTTTATTTTGGGTGACCATCCAAGTAGGTTTTGCCAGACATTGACATACGGCCAAGCACTGGTCCATTAATGGTTAACAGTACTTGGCTATTGTTACTGGGCCAATACTAGAACCAATCATCGGCCGATCTATGGTTTACAGAAAATAGCCAGTATATTGTTACCTTTGAATGGCCAAGCACTGGCCCATGAATGGTAAATATTACTTGGCTATTGTTATTGGGCCAGTACTGTAGCCATGAATTTACCGATCTATGCCATTTTTTTTGAAATTTCACTAGAGTATTATCCCTTTTAGAAATACAAAGTTTGAAAAATTTCACAAATAGTTTAGTTATCGCCTTGTCGGTTGAAATACTATGGTAATAAAGAAAAGGTTGGTATATGTTTTAATTTATTTTCATTTCTATTTTATTTTAATTATTTTGTAAATAATTTATTTAAATTTTTGTATAAAAAATATTATTTTATATTTTTTTTAATGGTGGAGTACCGGCGGAGTTAGGGCGGTGTTTGCCATTACTCAGCCATTCTTGCAACTGAAGCAGTTGTGTGGGGAGTTTTGAATTTTTTCCGTCATTTTTATTTTGTTTTAAATAAGTTTGTATTTAATTTATTTAAATTTACATATAATAATAATGTATAATTTTTTTAACGGCCCAGTCATGGTTGCCAGTATTTGGCCCAAGAATGGCAACCATTTATTGTACGAAGTTATCATCCAGTAAAATTATGTTAATGGCCCAGTCGTGGTTGCCAGTACTCGCCCATTGCTGCATTACTGGCTGCCAGTAATGGACCATTACTAGACCAGTTGTACAACCTTGTATGAGCAGCTAGACATAGTTAAGATTTACAAATTTCATATGAAAAACAATTTTTTTTTCATATTAATATACAAAATAAGCAGAGCCGTCCAAAATTCCTATGTTTGTAGAACTACCCATATATTGTTAGCTGTTACTCGCGACTTTGCTTGCATGCACAAGATAATTTGGAATGATTACTGAAATCGGGCCTCAGATGTGAGGCAAACATATTTTCTCTTCAAAGCTTCCCAAAATACATACATAATAATAACCCCCAAATAATTTAAATAAATAAAATTAAATTCAAAAACTAAATCCCGACTACTAAAAAATCAAGTATGAAACAAGAAAATAAACCCATCTCAAATTGTTATATATGTACAATTAAAAACTATTCAATAATTGTCTATTAACCACCTCCCCAAACAAAACAATGTATTCTAACAGTAGTAAGCTTTCATAAGCTATAAACCAAAGTTAATCACGCTGTGCATCTAGAGACCGCCATATGACCATATATATGAGGTGGCATACGACCACGGCTATCCACTGAACATGTTTTAAATAGGTTAGAATAAATGATGTATAAGTTTTTTATTTAATAAATAAAAAATATTGAATAGTTTGTACATAACAATTTGAGATGGGAATATTTTCTTGTTTCATACTTAATTTTTCAGTGGAGGGTCTTATAGTTTTAAAACATACTGTAATGGGCAAGATTTTAAATGTTGGGTGTACCTACCTTTTCTATCCTATAGTTATATACTATAGATCTTAATTTTCCACTCACTTTTCAACCCGTTTGTGTAACAACACAACTGGTTAAACATTCCAATGTACATCCAACACCTTCGGTATTAAATTGTTTTTTATTAATTTTCTGTATATTTTTTTTCATGAATATGAAGAAAATTGTGAGAATTAATAAATTTAACTAGAATTTATGCTGACGAAATTTTTTTTTGCTCGTGGGAAAAAATTTCTGTTAATTGTTTTTCTGGAATTAATCAGTTGGTGGTTGGCAGTTAAGTTAATTGGTGATATTTGGAGTTGGTGGGTTTTTGGTGATAGAAACGGTTGGTGATTAAGAGTGAAAGTAGGCAGTTGGGGGTTGAGTAGTTAAAAGGGTTCGTTGTAATCCCTGGTTTGAGTCGGAATTATGGTTAGTTTAAAGTTTTTTTTTTGCCATTGAGTTTTGTTTTAATTTTGGATTTTAATTTGAAAAAACACAAAAATTAAGAAACTATTACAAGTTTGGTGTTTATAACATTTATCGATTTAATTTTTTTTTGTAATAATTTAAAAGAAAAGTTTGTTTGTGTTACCTAAGATTAAGTATACAAAAAAAAAAAAAGAAATATATATGTAAAATAAATGTTACAAGTTGATGTGGAAAAACTTATTGTGCTAAGTGGCAAAGTAAAAATAATATGACTAATGTGCACCATGATGGTTTAATGAACCGTTAATAAAATTTAAGGCAATATGAATAATATCAAACGTGTTGTTTCATTATGAGTTGGGGTTCACCTTATATGCAACCCAATACGAATTGTGGGTGTTGAAAATTGAAATTATAATGTCGGGAGAATATATGGATAACCCAAAAGAGGAGTGTACATTACAGTTAACTGAGAAATCAGAACCTTCAATTATACTTACAAAAAATTAAGGGACTAACCGATATCACCTAATTACTACAGTATTGGATATTCAGATGATCATCGCTTGGGCAGGGAAGTAGTATTTTTATTTTATCTTTCCATAACTTTATCTTACCGGTTTAAGGTTACAATGATGGGCTAGGTCAAATAGTTTGGGGAGAGTTGTGACAGGGCGGGCCATCCCTTCCACTGAACCATGGTTTTTTTTTGTTTTTTTTTTGCACGCGAATTTTTTTTGTGTTTATTTTAAAATTTCTTGTTAGTGAGGTTGGTCGAGAACCTTCGCTCTATGAGCTAGCGGCAGGGTTTTTGGCGTGCGTGACCAAATGGTAGACCTTCACGGTCTACCAGATAAACCTACAATTACAATACTTTTTAGTGAGTAACCCAAACAAGGTTGTACAACTGGTCCAGCAATGGTCCATTACTGGCAGCCAGTAATGCAACAATGTGCGAGTACTGGCAACCACGACCGGGCCATTAACATAATTTTACTGGATGATAACTTCTGACAATAAATGGTTGCCATTCTTTGGCCAAATACTGGCAACCATGACTGGGCCATTAAAAAAATATACATTATTATCATATGTAAATTTAAATAAATTAAATACAAACTAATTTAAAATAAAATAAAAATGACGGAAAAAATTCAAAACTCCCCATACAACTGGTTCAGTTGCAAGAATGGCTGAGTAATGGCAAACACCGCCCTGACTCCGCCAGTACTCCGCCATTAAAAAAAATATAAAATAATATTTTTTATACAAAAATTTAAATAAATTATTTACAAATTAATTAAAATAAAATAGAAATGAAAGTAAATTAAAACATATTCCAACCTTTTCTTTATTACCATAGTCTTTCAACCGACAAGGCGATAACTAAACTTTATGTGAAATTTTTTAAACTTTGTATTTCTAAAAGGGATAATACTCTAGTGAAATTTAAAAAAAATGACATAGATCGGCAAATTCATGGCTACAGTACTGGCCCAATAACAATAGCCAAGTAATATTTACCATTCATGGGCCAGTGCTTGGCCATTCAAAGGTAACAATATACTGGCTATTTTCTGTAAACCATAGATCGGCCGATGGTTGATTCTAGTATTGGCCCAGCAACAATAGCCAAGTACTGTTAAGCATTAATGGACCAGTGCTTGGCCGTATGTCAATGTCTGGCAAAACCTAGTTGGGAAACGAGTAATCGAGCAATTATTAATCAGTAAATTTTGTTTTAACGATATTAAACTAAAGATGTCAGCATGTGTCAGGCCTTTTTACGACGATAGGTTTCAACATTTTGTGTTGTGTAATATTTTTGAAATTTATTTGTGAATGAAACTTAGCGAAATGAAGTTGTAAAAATTCTTTGTAAATTGTAAATAAAAAATTCCTTATTGAGAAAAACAAAATCTGTGTACTTCTTCCGTTATTTGTTTGACCTTTTAGTTATAAGGTATCGGATATTTTGTGATTGTAGTTATTTTTATTGGAACAAATTGTTCAGAAACCTCTCATCGCAGAGGTCTACATAAAAGATTCTACCCGATTTAAAAGAATCTACCCTCTTTACCACTTATTGGATTTTCGAGACAATTTTTTGGTTCAACCTAAGTTTAACTGACTGTCAGTCGAAGACTTATTTTCCTTTCTGCGGTGATAGTATGCCATTCTTCTTCAGTTTTATAGTCGAAATGCTAGCTTTCCATGTTTTACAAAAAAACGTTGCTAATTACACAGAAATTGGACCTCTACGTACAACAAAATTCTATATAAAAAAATCTCATATCCAAATGTAAATTAAATTATTTAAAACGAAACTATGAGTACATACAATTTATATTTCATAACCATTTTAAATTAAACAACATCAACAAAAGTATATACACATACATAAATATATTGATAATAATGAAATGAAAAAAAAAACGAAACTACATTAATTTAATAATTAAATGTCAAGTGACGCGGATTTAAGATAATTACTTTTAATGGTTTTCTAAGTGATTTTAGTTTGAGAGAATTAAAAAAATCAAAATTTAACAAAACAACTATAATAGAATGAGATGAAAGATGATGATCATTCTCGTTAATAGATATTTTCCGGTTGGGTATAATGTATAAATTTTTTTATTATATTGTAGAGCAACCAACGATCATTATCATCATCGTCATCGTTATGTTTATTATAAAATAAAACAACAATCACTTGGGCTGACTGACTTCAATTCAATTGAATTTATTTTTTTATTAATTTTAGCTGTTAGATTTTAGATGTTTTTACGATTTGACTTTTATAAAATTTTATTCTAAAACAATGTGAGTAAAGTATGAAACAGTCAAAAACGCTACATATCACCCCCTTCCAGTTGTAAAATTGTGATAATCATCAGCCCAAAAGAAAAAACAAATCTTTTCTCTGTGATTCAACAAGTTTCTACAATGGAATATTTAAAATAATTATCCCTTCGATTATAACCATCGTTGACCATTAAGAAAACATTTTATTTGAGTTTTCCTTTAATTTTATGTAAATTGAAGGGAATGAAACTTAAGTTGTTAAAAATAATTAATTAAATATAAAATAAAAAAAACTGAAAACAATTTAAAGGAATTAAACTCCTTAAAAAATAAGACGGAGGGTGAATTTTAATTACAAAATTTTATTTTTATTAAAATTAAGACGTTTGTTTTGGTTGTAGAAAAATTTTTTTAATGTCACCAATTTTCTGATTATAATTTTTCCATAAAACATTTAACCAACCAAACCAAATTGTGGACATAAAAACAAATTTTGTTTGAAATTAAAAAGCGACAAATAATAATAAGAAAAAAAAGTTTTCTTCATGGTTGATGGAAAACAATGAAAACACACTTTAATTACTTGGTTGGGTTAATTACGTTAATTCAACAACAAAATTCGGAAGGGAAATGAGGTGTTGATTTGTCTCTCACAATAAAAATTATAATTATGATTATTATAGTTATGAATTGTTACTGTAATTATTATTTTACGTTGCGTTAGTACCGATTTTTTTTATATATTTTAAATTAACACCATAAAATTGTTGTAATATTTATTTTGATAATTATATTGTCGTGGTAGAAATGCTACCAAAAAATATTTTGCTTTCCATTGCAATAGATAATTTTGAGAGTTTAATTACGCTATGCTCGTTTTTCTAGAATCGTTTTTCAAAACAATTGTAGATTTATTTTTTATGAAGAGAAATCAGTTTTATCTAAGATATCACACGTAAAAATGGTCCAACCTCTTTCACAAGATATTTATGATTTAACACAGTAGTGGCTTTGTGGCTTTGCTAGTCAAGAGTTATCAATGATAAATCAACATTATTTTCCAACCACCTTTACCAGCAAGTCTAATGAATCATTACTGATGAAAAATAAGAAACAAGAGTTTTTGATAAATGAAATAATCAGCTTAGTTTTAAAAAGAAATTGCTTGCAGATTATAACTATAAGATGGGTTATGTCTGGCTATGGCTAAATCTAAAAACTAATCTAATAGAAACATGATTGAACAACTACAACTTTTCATCCCTACATAGGCCAATAACATTTTTTCCTCTACCTATATGTGATTCATAAAAGATTACATGGAATGCACAAAGCACAAAATACGATGCGGATCCTTGAAGATCAGCTAGCAGAGCAGGTTAGCTATTAAGAAGTGTAACATATAAGCTTTCGTAATGGTATCTATGAAGGATACGTCAGTAGTACTAATTAATTAACTAATATGAGATGCAGGGAAAGCTTAAAAGCAAACAAGACAAATTTTGTTAGTAAAAAGCAAAATAGCAATGTTTAACTCGTGGTAGCCAGTTAAAAGAAGCAGGACCAGTTTCAAAGTAGGCTAGTGAGAAAGACTATATACTTTATGGGTTGGTTTACATAAAGTTCCTACCCAAGCAGGGTTCGCCGGACTCTGAAATACAAGCAATCAATGCCCCGTTAATGGTTAAAAGTACTTGGCTATTGTTATTGGGCCAGGACTTGAACCATTCATCGGCCGTTCTTTGGTTTACAGAAAAGAGCCAGTTTACAGTAACCTTTGAATGACCTAGCATTGGCCCATGCAAGTTAAACAATACTTGGCTATTGTTATTGGGCTATTACTGGCACCATGAATCGGCCAATCTACAGCTTACAGAAAATAGCAGTACACTTTACATTCACAATCAATGATCCGTTAATGATTAACATTAATTGGCTATTGTTATTGGGTCAGTACTGCAACCATCTATGTCATTTATTTATGTTGATCTATGTCATTTGGTTAAAGTTCACAATAAGAGTAACACCCGTTTTAGAAATATGTATATAGTTTGGAAAATCTCCCATATAGTTTAGTTATCGCTTCTCGGGTGCAAGGCTATATTTATATTGATGAGGTTGGTATACGTTTAAAATTTTTTTCATTAGAAATTTCTATTTTATTTTAATTATTTTGTATTTAATTTATTTAAATTTACATGTGATAATATTTTATATTTTTTTAATGGCCCAGTCAAGGTTTCCAGTATTTGGCAATTACTAGAATACTAGTTTTTATTATTGGTCCGTTACTAAGCCAACTGTACAACCGTGTATGGCCCATTGCAGTTGTTTTTTCTCTGTAACATGAATGGCAGCAATTTATTGTCCGAAGTTTTCATCCATTGAAAAGGTTGGTATAATATGTTTTAAATTTTTGTTCATTTCTATTTTGTTTTAATTATTTATGTAAATAATTTATTTAAATTTACTTATTATTTTGTATATTTTTTAATGGCCGAGTACTGGCAATCGTGATTGCCAATACTCGGCCACTGTTGCATTACTGGGCGCCAGTAATAGATCATTACTGAACCGGTTGTATGGGAAGTTTTGATTTTTTTCCGTTATTTTTATTTTATTTTAAATTATTTTAATTATTATTTTTCCACTGCCCCATCGAAATTTTGTTGAAAACACATTAAATAAAATTCCACTAAAATATGAGCACTTAAAATTAATGTTAAGCACTCGCTCTCCCATATAAAAAACACATAAACTTGAGTGTTTTTTCTTTAAAAATTTACAGCCTAGCGAGATTTTATACTATTTTGAAATGGAAAAAAGCAAATAACTCAGGATTAAACAGTCTACAAAATTGCCTGTCGCAATTTAACTGCGACTTACGTCGGTGGTACAGTACAGGTCACTAAAGCCAATTTTATATGAATTTTTGTTTTCTTGATTTTATTTCATAAATGGCTAGAGCTAACAGGAAAAATGTCTATAACAAAGTTGTAGTTAATTAAGTTTCCTACAAATAACTCAGAAAAATCAAATCTCTTTGATGGATATTTCTCGAGATAATAAGCTTTTTTGTTTGAGAATTTGCGATTTTCGTATATTAGCGACGAAAATCTCTCAAAACATCCATTTTAATTAAAGCTTATTATCTCGAGAAATATCAATAATAAAGATTCGTTTGTTCTGAGTTTTTTGTAGGAAACTTAATTAATTACAACTTTACCACCGACATTTTTCCTGTAGCTTTAGCCATTTATGAAATAAAAATAAAATAACAAGAAATTCATATAAAATTGACTTTAGTGACCTGTACTGTACCACCAGCGTAAGTTACAGTTACATCGCAATAGGCACTTTGTAGACCGTTTAATCCTGAGTTATTTGCTTTTTCCATTTTCAAATAATATAAAATCCCGCTAAGCTGTATATTTTTAAAGAAAAAACACTTAAGTGTTTGGAAATCTTCACACGCCGAGGACGAGTGCTAAACATTAATTTTAAGTGCTCATATTTCAGTGGAATTTTTTTTTAAGTGTTTCCAGCAAAATTTCGATGGGGCAGTGGAGAAAAATAATAGTCGCTCAAAAAAAAGCACCCTAATATAAGCAATTCATCCCATACAAGGTTGTACAACTGGTCCAGTAATGGTCCATTACTGGCAGCCAGTAATGCAGCAATGGGCGAGTACTGGCAACCACGACTGGGCCATTAACATAATTTTACTGGATGATAACTTCGGACAATAAATGGTTGCCATTCTTGGGCCAAATACTGGCAACCATGACTGGGCCGTTAAAAAAAATATACATTATTATCATATGTAAATTTAAATAAATTAAATACAAACTAATTTAAAATAAAATAAAATGACGGAAAAAATTCAAAACTCCCCATACAACTGGTTCAGTTGCAGGAATGGCTGAGTAATGGCAAGCTCCGCCCTGTTTCCGCCAGTACTCCGCCATTAAAAAAAATATAAAATAATATTTTTATACATAAATTTAAATAAATTATTTACAAAATAATTAAAATAAAATAGAAATGAAAATAAATTAAAACATATACCAACCTTTTCTATATTACCATAGTCTTTCAACCGACAAGGCGATAACTAAACTATATGTGAAATTTTTCAAACTATGTATTTTTAAAAGGGATAATACTCTAGTGAAATTTAAAAAAATTGACAGATCGGCAATTTCATGGCTACAGTACTGGCCCAATAACAATAGCCAAGTAATATTTACCATTCATGGGCCAGTGGTTGGCCATTCAAAGGTAACAATATACTGGCTATTTTATGTAAACCACAGATCGGCCGATGATTGGTTCTAGTATTGGCCCAGCAACAATAGCCAAGTACTGTTAACCATTAATGGACCAGTGCTTGGCCGTATGTCAATGACTGGCAAAACCTACTTGGGATTTTGCAAAACGAGATATAGTTCAAATTATACTGCAAAAGTGTGAACAGTTTAAATTGAAATAATGTTAAGTGAAATTTAATTGTATTTTTTTGGATGCTGTGCTATACCGGAAAATTTCTGCCATTAACCGTAGAGTTTTTGAAGCTATTGGAAGAATATCCTAGATAAAAATATTGTTTCCTGTATTGTTTTGCTCTTGTTAGAAAAAACAGTAACCTGGGTGTTTTTGCTTACTAATCTGTGATTGAATCCAGAAAGGAATTTGGCAAGAACGTTTATTGAATTTAGGGTAAGACCAGGAAGGTGAAAAATATGAATTAGGTGAATATACTTTTTAAATTTTCACTTTGAGAATTTATTATTTGCAATTTTTATTGTAAATTAGAACCAATAGTTTAGCTGAAGGCAACAAAGGTGAAATTTTCTGGTGGAATGTTACATTTATACAGTTATACAATGCAGAGTGGCTCACTGGTCTGAGGGCATATTATTTTTGTTAGTAGGTAGGGTGAAACCATATAAAATTTGTTGTTTTTGGAGTAGGCAAAATTAGTTGCTCTAAAGAAAATCGATTTGACCATTACCGTTGTAAATGAGAATAATCACGGTTAGTATCACTAATAAAAAGATATTCAATTTGACTTGTGTAAAAAAGTTTTTGACAATAACCCATACAAGGTTGTACAACTGGCCCAATAATGGTCCATTACTGGTGACCAGCAACGCAGCAATGGCCGAGTACAGACAACCAAGACAGGGCCATTAACATAATTTTACTAGATGGTAAATTCGGACAATAAATGGCAGCCATTCTTGACCCAGAGGGAAAAAAGCAATGGCCCATACTAGGTTCTACAGTTGGTCCAGTAGCGAACCAATAATGATAATCAGTATGGCAGTGTTATGGACCCCGGACCGTCCTGTTATACTTTATTAAATCTTTTAAATAAAAACAAAATCACTTTTACTTCGAATTAGCTTTTTATTTTATTATAAATATTATTTTTTAAAAACCAAATGCGTTTTGGCCACTTTACCAACTGACGGTCTAATTCGGAGTCATTATATTATTTTTTGATATTCTTAAAATTAATATTAACTTAATAATTAACCATTGGAGGAGAGTGTTAGTAAATAGGTAAATTGATTTAGTTAATTTGTAATTTGGGAAAATTAAAAGAAAGGGCGTGATTATAATCAATTTGTTTGTTATTGGTCGAAGTATCCCATACAAGGTTGTACAACTGGTCCAGTAATGGTCCATTCCTGGCAGCCAGTAATGCAGCAATGGGCGAGTACTGGCAACCACGACTGGGCCATTAACATAATTTTACTGGATGATAACTTCGGACAATAAATGGTTGCCATTCTTGGGCCAGATAATGGCAACCATGAGTTGAGCCGTTAAAAAAATATACATTATTATCATATGTAAATTTAAATAAATTAAATACAAACTAATTTAAAATAAAATAAAAATGACGGAAAAAATTCCCCATACAACTGGTTCAGTTGCAAGAAGACTGAGTAATGGCAAACACCGCCCTGACTCCGCCATTAAAAAAAATATAAAATAATATTTTTTATACATAAATTTAAATAAATTATTTACAAAACAATTGAAATAAAATAGAAATGCAAATGAAAATAAATTAAAACATATACCAACCTTTTCTTTATTTCCATAGTCTTTCAACCGACAAGGCGATAACTAAACTATACGTGAAATTTTTCAAACTATGTATTTCTAAAAGGGATAATACTCTAGTGAAATTTAAAAAAAATGACAGATCGGCAAATTCATGGCTACAGTACTGGCCCAATAACAATAGCCAAGTAATATTTACCATTCATGGGCCAGTGCTTGGCCATTTAAAGGTAACAATATACTGGCTATTTTCTGTAAACAAAGATCGGCCGATGATTGATTCTAGTATTGGCCCAGTAACAATAGCCAAGTACTGTTAACCATTAATGGACCAGTGCTTGGCCGTATGTCAATGTCTGGCAAAACCTTCTTGGGATACCACTTTAATTATATTGCTTTGATCTACATCAAATAATTGTTTTTCATAACAATTATTCCGAAGTCAACAAACTGATTTGTAACATATTTATATTTTCGCAAACATAATTAAAAATTATTGTTTGCAAAAATGTATGAAACAAACCAATTATTTTGTTCAGAATAATTATTATGAAATCAAAATGCTTGTGTCGCATTTTGATGAGTTTGGATATATAGAAATAAGGTTTTGAATAATTAAAGATTGGGAAATGGAACTGGAAGAACTAGGAACCTAACAGCAGTAATGGCCGAGTACTAGCAACCATGATTGGGGCATTAAAAAAAAGATATAAAATAATATCATATGCATCAATTCAAATAAATTAAATACAAAAAATTTAAAATAAAATAAAAATATCTCATGAAAAAAAAATTTGCAGCTTATTCCAACCTCATCAATATTATCATAGTTTTTTAGCCAAGAAGCGATAACTAAACTATAGGTGAAAATTTTTCAAATATATATTTTTAAAATGGATATTACTCTAGTGAATTTTAAACAAATGTTATAGATCAGCCAATTCTTGGTTGCAGTACTGACTCAATAACAATAGCCATTTAATGTTAACCATTAACGGCCCATTGCATGGCCATTTAAAGTAAACTGTACTGGCCATTTTCCATAAACCGTAGATCGGCCGAATCATGGTTCCAGTAATGGCCCAATAACAATAGCCAAGGAATGTTTACCATTAATGCGCCAGTGCTTGTCCGTGTTTCAAAGGCTGGCAAGTCCTCCTTGGGAAGCTTTACTAAAATCAGCAACAAAAGTTTGGAATTATCGAATTTTCGATCTTCGATAATTTTCGATAGTCAAAAAAGTAAATTTCAAAGCAATAATTAGTTCGGTTTGATAGTGAAGGTGATGTGAAAAAGTATTACTACTAACATTTTGCTCCTGGTCAAAACCAATTTTGCTACTGTTATGCGTATCTCTAATAGCTATAGAAGCCAACACTAGATCTAAAACCGAAAATTCTCGAGTTGTTGGAGAAAAAGCTGATTTAAAATGTTTTCCGAATAAAAACATATTTAAAAAACACAAACACGATCGATATTTATATGTATGTACATATGCAAAAAAATTGATCATCTCACATTAAAAATTATTGATCGCCTTTAACTCGATCGATACAAATCGATCATAATTTCATATAGATTTTTTTTTGTACTCGGTTTTTTTAATATTTTCCTAAAGGTGATCACGACCATTTTTTCTTCTTATTTTTGAGATCTTGTATTCTTATAAATTTTTGTTGATTGTAGGTGATCTTAATATGTTCCATCTCTCTCAAGTCTATAGATCGTAATAATTTCTGTTTTTATGTTGAATTGATCAATGATGATCGTTATTATCATTTTTATATGATGATGATTATGATTAAAATATGATCAAATAATAATAAATGTAAAAGAGAGGGAGTAAGGAATGAAATAGAAACGATTCATATACATCTAAAGATAATTTTTTTATACAAATTAACATGAAGATTGAAATTTTAATATTTTTACCTCATTTTCAAGTAATTATGTTCAGATTTAATGATATAATTATAGACGCGCAAGAGTTACCAATACGTGTTTGGCCCTGAAGGAGGATTCTCTAACGATATTTTCTTTGGACGAAGATCGGTTTTAAATTTAATTTTTTTTTATTTTTAATTTTCTGTTCCGATTATTTAGTTTTTATTTAAAAGAAAAATTTGTATGAGAAATTTTATTTAATTGGATATAATAGTAATTTATACTTGGATATGCGACATGCGAAAATATCAATGAAAGTATAATTATTTATGCCTGGATCTAATCTATTACTTTAATTGGGTTCGAATTTGATTTTGCCTAGGAATATTGAATTGTGATTGAAAGTTAAGAGAAAGAGTATTCGCGACCATTATCACCATTTCGTACTAAATTACAAAAAAAAATGAAAACCAAACAAATAATAAAATTAAAGAAAATTCCAACGGCTCCCCATTTTTGTTTATTTTTAATGATAGAAAAACAAAAAGAAAACCAGCGAGAAAAAGGTCGTGGAAAATTAATTTTTTAATCGAGGGAACACAAATTACAATGTTTAATTTGACCGTTTTATTTGTTAATTGCGATTTTTTTTTTTGGTTTTAATTGAATTTTAATTAAGTGGATATTTGGGGTAATTTTTCAAAGTGAGTTTTAATTTACTTGTTGCTGTTTGTTTTATGTTATTTTAACTGTTGAATGAATGAATTAGGGGAAACCTTTTTTTGTTTTAATTATAAAGTTTTAAGAGATTTGATGTTAGTTAAATTTAAAGTAATTGGAGTAGATTAATGATGATTTAAAAACAACAACAAAATCAGAGGTTGATGTATTAATACAGACTACATTAATTACAGACGATTTCATTATCTATAGGTTAAAGTGGTTTTTGTTATTTCGTTCAACTGTCATTTTTCAAAAGAAAAAAAAAGTTGTTTTCATTGAGGTTTTTTTATTTAGCGTATGGTTTAACTTGTTTAGCCATTGACTAAACAACTTCTCAAAAACCTCTCGATTTATTGTTGATCAACAATTAGAAATTTTCTAAGAAAACGACATATTATCTGCCAACAACTATTTTTTTCTATTAGTCTAGAAAATTTCTCAGAAATCCATCCATTAAGCGCAACGCTGTTTTCAATAAATACAAAAGAAAGAAGCTTATACTTTTTAGCCCAACTCCTCCGTAATCGTTCCGGTAACCGTGGTGCGCAGTAATATTGGAAACAATACTAAAACCTTATATACAAATTTTGTACCTTATATCCATTTATAAATCTAAACCATTCTTTTACGGTCAACCTTTTTGCACACACAAAATTTCATAAAAATCAATCCAGCAGTTCAGGAGGAGTTCAGTTATCAAACAAATGGACAGAACAAATATATACATATATACAAAGATGGGTTACACTGTTAATATGGTCGTTGGAATTTGCGTTTATCTTGCACATCGATTTTGTTTAGTTACATTTTTTGGTTTGTTCAAATCTAAACATGATAATATAATTTTAATGTTCAAATCTAAACATGATAATATAATTAATATAATGCAGTTTTTATTATTATTTTTGTTTACTGAAGTTTTTATTACTTTTACTAAATTTCACTAGTAAAAATAATAAAAACTCCGTAAACAAGAATAAGGTGCTTTTTAATTAATTATTTAAAAAATTTGTTTAGTTATACTAGTGGATAACTGTGGAATAGGTTCGTTGATGTTTAGATTTGAGAACTTTTCCGGTTTCCTTTGGGTTAGTTTCGTTGAATGCAAGTTTGGGACCGCTTTTCTAGAGCATATATTTGTGTTGACTATGTTTGTGGATTTAACGGAATAAGATTCAGAAAGTTTTCACTCAGCCAAACTAGTCTAGGAATTTTACAACCAGCTATAAGCTGGATCCGCAATATTCTGCATTAAAAACTTCGCATGGAATCTTTTGACCAGAGATTCTAATTTTGTTGAAGTTGAATGACCAAATAGTGCTGGTGGCTCTTCTCTGATACAAGATAATAAACGGTAATTTTATACGACAAATGAAGCTTAGATCATTCTTGCTGAGTGTGAGATGCAATACAAGGTGTCGTCATTACTGATGTAAAATAAGAATTATTTCTGGTATCATTGTTTCAACTTTGCTCATATCCTTCCTGACCTTAACGATATATTTTATACTAACAAAAAAAATTGCTTTGTGTAAAAATCGAAACCACTAATTAACTCTCTAATTTAGAGCTAATTTTAAGATAAAAAATCTTTTTCTTACATCTTGTCTCTGTGGTTTCGTTTGAGTTCATGGTTTAGTTTTCTTTTGTTTCTATCTTACAAAATTTATATATTGTTTTTGTTTTGTTTTCTTACGTTTATATTAATTTTATTTTTTGCAAGAACATATTTAATTGATGGTTACACTAAGTAAGATTATTCCATCATCAAAATAAAATTGTTATTTTGTTCGAACAAAGCACCAAAGCCAATTAATTGATCTAAGAAAGAAATTAAAATAAGATAAAAACTTGTAACTTTGTAGTTTCTTTTTGGTTTCTTTGAGATCAAATTTTGTTGCAGAAAACTCATAAAAATGAAGGTATAATTGTTCGAAATAGATAATTAATAGTTTCAACAAGAAAATGTTTGATTTATGTATAAAGTAATATGAGATCGATGGAATTTAATTTTGATGATAATTTTGCCGATTTTGTTGCAACAAACCATATGGTAACAATCTATGTTTTGGTATGATTAATTCGATCCCCAAAGTTATCAACAAGATTTGTACAAATCTTTCTAATCGTATGAAGTTATTCTAATACATATATTATTAAAAAATTGTTATGAAATATGAATGAACATACAGAAACAACAACATCAAATCAAATACAGTAGCTTAATTCGTTGTCGACAGTAATTACATGCAATCAGAAATTTATATACTCGTATGTATAAAACTTTCAATCTATTTATTTGTACAAATGTATATAGAAGAGATTCAAATACTTTTATCATCATTTCTTAAGAAGTATATATACAAACAAAGAAAAATTTGTTTCTCCTAAGATATATTTAAACAATTTGGATAGAAATTTAGATGGATGGATAAATCAGATAGTTGATTTTCAATTTAATAATTATTTCTAACGATTTATTTTGTGTATGTACACACAGCACAGCATCAATGTTTTATGCTGATTCATCTTAAGTTGTTTTTCTTGTTGGTTGTTTAAGTAAGATGAAGTGGTGGTGTTGGATGCATAATTATATGTATTGAATATGGCTTGACGAGGTTTTAATTTCGTTTTTTTTTTATTTTTATTTTTATTTTATTTTAAACCAAATAAATAATTACTAAATAAATATTATGTTCATTCATCTCGGGGAAATCGGTGGATGATTTTGATTCTTCTGCAGTTAGTATAGAAATGGCCTGAATAAAATTACTAAATATGACAGGATATTTGCAGTCATAAGTAAGCATAAGCACTATGACATCAATAATAGAATAAATTTGGTATGCTTGCTGTTGCCTTAAGACTTTCTTCCTATTTTGCCAAAAACTTGCAATATATATATATCTATATATATATATATATATATATATATATATATATATATATATATATATATATATATATATATATATATATATATATATATATATATATATATATATATATATATATATATATATATATATATATATATATATATATATATATATATATATATATATATATATATATATATATATATATATATATATATATATATATATATATATATATATATATATATATATATATATATATTTTTATATATATATATATATATATATATATATATATATATATATATATATATATATATATATATATATATATATATATATATATATATATATATATATATATATATATATATATATATATATATATATATATATATATATATATACATATATATATATATATATATATATATGTATATATATATATATATATATATATATATATATATATATATATAAATATATATATATATATATATATATATATATATATATATATATATATATATATATATATATATATATATATATATATATATATATTTATATATATATATATATATATATATATATATATATATATATATATATATATATATATATATATAAATATATATATATATATATATATATATATATATATATATATATATATATATATATATATTTATATATATATATATATATATATATATATATATATATATATATATATATATATATATAAATATATATATATATATATATATATATATATATATATAATATATATATATATATATATATATATATATATATATATATATAAATATATATATATATATATATATATATATATATATATATATATATATATATATATATATATATATATATATATATATATATATATATATATATCTATATATATATATATATATATATATATATATATATATATATATATATATATATACACATATATATATATATATATATATATATATATATATATATATATATATATATATATATATATATTTATATATATATATATATATATATATATATATATATATATATATATATATATATCCCAGCTAACACAATAGGTGGATCTTAGCTTAAATATAGGTTGATATTATCTGCACAAAATTTTAGTGAACATTCTCATTTAACCTAAATGTATGTATAATAAAAGGATAAATTTAACCTAAGTGTCGTACTTTTTCTATAAAAATATTCGTTAAATTTTCATGTAATTTTTATGTAATATACTGACTAATATGTGATTAAGTTTAACTATAATTTAACCAAATTTTAAGTTAAATAAGTGCAAATGTTATGTTATATTTTAGCTAATCATTAGTTAAATTTAACTTGTTTGTTGCACATGCAAACCACAAAATGTATGCTCCGAAATGCCGAAATGTATGCCCCTCATGATCGCATAAGCTTACTTTATAGTATACTACAAACTATTATTATTATATTTTCAATAATTAATGTTTTTTATCGAATACCGAAAAGAACATTGAAAATTAAAGTATTCGGTTTATAAAAAAATAAATATTTAATTGTATTTTTAAGGGTTGTTCCCATTATTTTTTCCTTTTTTTTTTATGTATAAAAAAGATCAAACCTTTCTTTATACATGAACATTTAAATCCATTCAAAAATACGCTCCAAAGTATGTATAAAAATGTTTATTTGAAGTCGGTTTAGAAATTGTCATAAAAACCTATTTTGTCCTTAAATGCATTAGTTTGGGAGATAGATAATATCGTATCCATAATTCCTAGCCATAAATTATTTACCTGTTATTTAAGTTAAATTTTGTCAGGTGTTTCATGAAATAACTTAAATTTAACCTAAATTTTTTCACGTATTTTATTTAATACATGTAAATTATCTAGCTATTAAGTGGAAAATTGATCATATAATTCTTATCTAGAATACATTTAATAGCTACAATATCTGACTCTGGCAGAGTAAATTCATGTATATTCATGTAACAGCTGAATACAAAACTAAGCAAGTGCAAATTATATATAATTTTACTGTACCAAAGTCATATATTGTAGTTATTACATGTTTTTTCATGAGAATTACATGTAATTGAACCATCCATTTTTCTTTAACCTTACTTTATCATCGGGCTGTCATTCTACCATAAAAAAGCTTAAAAATAATATTACAAGAAACAACATTTTTAAAAAATGAATGAAAAAGCCTTATTCTTAACCTTATTCTTGTTTACTGAGTTTTATTATTTTTTACTATATACGCATTTCGAAAGCTAAATTTAAAGTAAGATACATTCTATATTTCCATTATATACCGGTGGTTTAATAAAAACCCATTTTTAAAATTAATAATCTAACTACAGGAAATTATAAAATATAAACCAAAATGAATGAATCTAATAAAACAATAAAACAATATCCTTCAGTCATAAATATAGGTCTTTTAATTATTAGGTTAAATAAATTAGATTTTATGTTTCCTTCTTTATTGTTCATTAGGTTCAACAGTTCATTGTGCATCCAATGGTAGATTTCAATGCCAGCCTTGTTCAACAATTTCAGTGGTTGTGACAACGCTGTTAATGAAATCTTGTTTTGCAAAGCCCATTGCCTCAGTTCGTTCAACAGATCTATTTTAGTTTGAGCGTTATGCTCATATTCCAGGTGTTCGCGCATCAATTTCTCAGCAATATCTGCTTCTGATAATAAAAATTCAGCATTTTCACCAACTTGGGATGTACAATCATCTGGCATATCCTCGTCACACTCTACGTTTTCATCACAAGTAACACTAACGGGGATGGTATTTTCGATCATAGCATTTTCTGCTGGCAAATTATTTTCAAAAATGGCACTCAGTTGTTGTGGCGGTGGTCGATCCATTTCTTCATCCGTTGACACATTTGATGCATCAAATCTTGCTTCGAATTCAGCCGCTCTCTTCCGCCGCATTATGTAGTATCGACCGTTTTTCAGAGGCTTTTTTTACTATTTAAAACAACGTTAGTGAGAGCAATATATAATAAAGACTGTATCCGAGCGATTTGATCAATATACTGCGCACTAACAATTTTTTTTTTTTTAATTTATTTCATAAATTTGTTTAGTTACAAAAGAAAATAATCTTGAGAGTAACAATTTTGTTTGTTTTTGTACTGGAGCATTAAATTTTATGATTATGTATATTAAAAATATTTCAAAGGAAAAGTTTGTAGACTGAGAGCCCGCGACAGCCAGACCTTCGTTATTTTATAAAATCTGAAAGTTTTTCTGCGCATACACCCTACTCAAGTAGGAACAATAAGCGACATATGAAGTTTGGATCATAGTGGCTTTGGCAGGGAGCAGGTTCCAAAAGGGCCTCCAAAGTTTCGTGAAAGTATAAAAGCTAATTTTTTTATATATTATTCGGGATAGTATTAGAAGTCACGTCACCCAATGCCAGACACTTACTATCGTGGAAACTCCCAGCCAGACACCGTTAAACTTTAAAGCTTAGGGGTGTCTGGCAGGGGGTTTCTACGATAGTAAGTGTCTGGCATTGGGTGTCGTAAATTCTAATACTATCCCGAGTAATATATAAACAAATTAGCTTTTATACTTTCACGAAACTTTGGAGGCCCCTTTGGAACCTGCTCCCTGCCAAAGCCACTATGATCCAAGCTTCATATGTCGTTAATTGTTCCTACCTGAGTGGGGGGTATGCGCAGAGAATTTTTCAGCTTTTATAAAATAACGAAAGTCTGGCCGTCGC